>JAOEGS010005212.1:8587-19100 GCA_025447755.1 Corythornis vintsioides
CTGTCTCCAGGAGGGAGCCTCCAGGAACACAGAGGGTGTCTCCAAGAGAGATCCTCCAGGAACACAGAGGGTGTCTCTAAGAGAGATCCTCCAGGAACACAGAGGGTGTCTCCAAGAGAGATCCTCCAGGAATACAGAGGGTGTCTCCAGATGAGATTCTCCAGGAACACAGAGGGTGTCTCCAGATGAGATCCTCCAGGAACACAGAGGGTGTCTCCAGATGAGATCCTCCAGGAACACAGAGGGTGTCTCTGGGAGAGATCCTCCAAGAACACAGAGAGTCCCTTCCAGAGCCTCAAGGGATGGCTGCGACTGACTGCATCTGGCACTGGGACTCCTAAGGATTGTCCTGGACATCCCTGTGGTTTTGTCCACCCTGATACTTTGGTGAAGAGTCTCAGCAGCCAAGAGAGAGCTAGTAAACCAGGGGCTCAGAGGAGGAACTGTCAGTCCTCGAGGCCTGATCCTGCCTCTTTGTGCTGTAGATCTGGGGACATTCTTGTTCTTCCAGTGACTATGAGTAGAAAGGCACCAGAGTCCCTTGTGGTGCCTTCGGTGACGTGGCCTTTGCATCAGAAGGGTGATGAGTAGGAACCTTTTCTCTGAGTATCTAAGGTGTCCTTCCCCTCCCTCCCAGTGCGAGACCCCCAGGGCACAATCCGGCTCTACACCAAGGGTGCTGACACTGTCATCCTGGAGAGGCTGCAGAGGCGAGGGCCCAGTGAGACCTTCACTGAGATGGCATTGGAAGTGAGTCCCATGCCAGCCTGGGGTGTAAAGGGCTGGTCTCCCTCCTGCTGGCTTTAGACTGGGTGTTCTGGAGTCCCCTGCTGCTCTTTCTCCCTTTGGCTCCAGGATTTTGGTCCTTCTTTCTTCCTTCTGCTCTAGGAACCTCAACTCCATATGGGAAAGGGGCTAAGAGGGCATCAAATCCACCTTTGGTGTTCTGCATGGACCTGTTGCATTGCAAGAATGCTCATGGGGATGCTGCAGGATGGGGGAGGGAGTCAGAGCCCAGAAGGGGACCCTCAGATCCTGGAGGGTTTCTGGCTCTGCCTACGGGAGCATCATGGTCTGATGCCCAGGTCCATCAAGAGACTCATCCCAGTCGTGGGAAGGGAGACCTGATATCTCATCCCTGCAGCGCTTTGCAGAGGAGACACTGAGGACTTTATGCCTGGCCAGCAAGGAGGTGAGCGAGGCTGAGTACAGCACGTGGAGCAGGAGGTACCAAGAGGCCAATGTCCTACTGGAGGACCGTGCGCTGGAGCTGGACAAGCTGTATGATGAGATGGAGCAGGACCTGCAGGTGGGACGAGACCAAGGTTTAGGTGGAACCATCTGTGCTGGTCACATGGAGGGCAGGAATGCGGGGTTTGGCTCTCCCAACAGGAGGGGTGAAGTGTCCAATCCAACACACATCCCCGGGGTGGGTAGGCAAGGTGGAGTTCACCCCCTGGGGATGACTTGCCAGCAGACACAGGGTTGGAAACCTGTCAGGTCATGTTCACCCATGGGCAAGAAGCCCTGGTGGGATCCATGAGCAATTCCCACCTCCACATCTTGCTCCACCCCATGTCGTGACACCCACTACCCTCCTTCCAGCTGCTCGGGGCCACGGCCATCGAGGACAAGTTGCAAGATGGAGTCCCTGAGACCATCCAGCTGCTGAAACTGGGCAACATCAAAGTGTGGGTGCTGACGGGAGACAAACAAGGTCAGTGGAGGCAACGACCCCACTAACTTATTTAATCTCCTCCCCTACCAGGACCAGAGAGAAGAGCTTTGTTGGGAGTGGACAATGATCAACTTCTGCTGTTTCCATTAGTGCCACGTTCCCACAGATCATGTCACCCAGGGGGAAACTGAGGCAAGGGGAGGCCATCTGCACTGTGGCACAGAGACCTCAGCAGCTGCTGCTCACTTCAGGGCTGTTGGACCTGAGGGCTGGGGACTGCCCCAGGTTGGGGGGCACAGCTCCAGGTGGCCATTGGCATCTGTGTGTTTCAGAGACTGCAAGGAACGTTGGGTACGCCTGCAGGCTGCTGACAGATGACATGGAGATCCTGGAGGAGAAGGAGATCAGGTGAGGAGTGTGGCCTCCTGCTTCATTGTTGTCCCTGCTGAAGACACCTGAAGCCATAGGAACCTGCATGGGGTGGGAAGAGCTCAGCTCTGCCCCAGGTGCTTCTCCTCCCCTGGGCCAGACTGGATGCCCATGGCTGTCATCTGCTGGTGCTTCTCCAGGCCTTCCCATCTGTTCCTGCCCCTCCAGCCTTCTCTTCCTTGGCAGCCTGTCATGAGAAAGTGCTTATGCTGCCTCTCCAGCCTCTGAACCACAGGGACAGAGGCTGATTTCTGCTACCAGTGAGCTCCTGGGGACCCCTCTGTGTCCCCACAGTGCCCACCACTGATGGCAAAGGCCAGCTGTAGGTCTATGTCAAAGCCAGGCAGCATGCCCAGTGTCCCCAGCTCAGCTCCAACCACCCTTCCTCGCACAGTGAGATCCTCAAGGCTTACAAGAGCCACAACGACCTCAGTGCCAACAGGGAAGCCCCATGCAGTGGTCGCCTCTCCCAGCAGATCCTGGAGCCTTCATGCTACAAGAGAGCTCTCATCATCAGTGGGGACCTCCTGGTAAGGTGGCATTTGGATTGCTCTTCTCTGCTCCATGCTTGCCCTGGCAGATTGATGTTTCTGCCCTGGTGCTATCAAAGTCCTGGGTGGCACCAGCACATGAAGGTGGTGATGTACCTCCTGACCAAGGGATGGGAAGAGCCCATTTTGGGCTGGGAAGTGAAGAGTGAGGTTGTAAACAACCTTGTACAGATCCTTTGGTGTTGGGGAGCTTCAAGCACATGTGCCTGTCTAGTCTGGAATGACACAGACTGGCAGCTCTTCTGGTCATAGTGGGACAAACTGGTCTCGTGGCCACACTGCTGCATGATGAACTTGGATAAAACTGGGGTCACTTTTTTCTATCACCTACAAGACTTAAGAGCATCACTGAGGAGCTGGGGCCCTCATGCTCTGAAGGCTTTGGGTGAGGTCGCAGCCATGTCTGCTCTCCCCTAAGGACCAAATACTCCACACGGGAGAGGTGCAGCAGGAGAAGGGGTGGCTGTGGCTGTGGCTGGCTGGCTGCAGGGCTGCAGGATCACAGGAGCAGGACAGTCTTGAGAAGGCATTTGTGGACTTGGCCACCAGCTGCCAGGCGGTGATCTGCTGCAGAGTGACCCCCAAGCAGAAAGCCCTCATCGTGCAGCTGGTGAAGAAGCACAGGAATGCCATCACACTGGCCATCGGGGATGGGGCCAATGATGTCAACATGATTAAAAGTGAGGCTGGGGGCAGGGAGTAATGTGGGGTTGGGCTGGTGTGTCCCATGGCTGGGGAGTAGAGGCGCCCCATCTGACCTGCACAGGCTGCCCAGGGAGGTTGTGGAGTCTCCTGCTCTGGAGACATTCCAGCCCCCCTGGATCTGTTCCTGGGTGACTTGGTCTAGGTGCCCCTGCTCTGTCAGGGGGGTTGGACTAAATGATCTTCTAGGTCCCTTCCAACCCCTAACACTCTATGATTCAGCAGCAACCTGCAGTGCAGGGGTGAGAGCTCCTTGCTCAACAGAGAAAGGGTCAAAACATGGAAATGCAGCCCCCCCAAAAACCTCCCAGCTGCCTTTCACACCCTTCTGTCCCCTGCAGCTGCTGACATCGGGGTGGGCATCAGTGGGCTGGAGGGTCTGCAAGCTGTGCAGTGCAGTGACTATGCCCTGGCCCAGTTCCGCCACCTCCAGCGCCTCCTGCTCATCCACGGCCGCTGGGCTTATCTCCGCATCTGCAAGTTCCTCCGCTACTTCTTCTACAAGACCTTTGCTGGCCTCATGGCCCAGGTCTGGTTTGCTTTCCACAGCGGCTTCACGGCTCAGGTGAGGGCTACAAGGTGTTTGCAGGGGGTCAGGTCCAGCCCCGTGAGGGCTGCACGTTGGTGTTTCCATCCCTCCCGCCGAGGACCCCGCGCAGGTCTCGTGCCTGGTGCTGGGCTGATGAGCACACGTGGCCCTGTCTGCTGTGGTCCTTGCCTGCTCTTGGGCTGTGCCAGCTGTGGGGACTGCCTGGCTGAGGTGCAGCTGGTTATCTGCTGTTTACCTGGCTGGACTGGGAAAAGCCCCCGGGAGGGATTTGGGATGTCCTGGTGAGCTGCAGCTCAGTCTTGGATAGACAGGCACAGGGAAAGATGCCACGTGCAGTCAGCTGGTTTCCTCCAAAATGGGAGGAATCCTCCAAATTCCTCCAAATTCTTCCAAAATGGGACTGGAATTTTCTCCCAGTCCTCCACCTCTGTCTGCAGCACAGCTCCACAGCCCACCCATGGCTGCAGACCACGTGGGGCTGGTGCAGAGCCCAAGGCAAGTCCATGGGGATTTTCCCAGTGTTTGGATGAGTCCTTTGGACTCCCTGGGTCCCTCCAAAGCAGTTAGTGAGCTCACAGCTGCTTTCTCCTCCCTTCTAGCCGCTGTATGAGGGCTGGTTCCTTGCATTCTACAACATTTTCTACACCACCTACCCTGTGCTGTCCATGGGCCTTCTGGAGCAGGTATGGGGTCCACCAGGTTGCGTCCAGCCCCTGTCCCTGGAGGCTGCATTCCCAACAGGTGGAAATCAGCCTGGCAACTGGACTCACTCCCTCTGCACAGCTCTTTGTGCTGGGATGTGGCACCAAGCAGCTCAATGGGCATTTGGAGCTCACCACCCCTCACGGGTTCCTCTATTCCTACCACCCCAAAGCAAGCAGGTGGAGGGACTCTGCAGCTTTTCTGCAGGGTGTGTTGGGTGGGGTGGCCTCATCCTTCTCCCCAGTGTGGGTGGGGAGGGTGATGCTCAGGGCTCTCCTGGCAGGACGTGAATGCCAAGAAGAGCCTGGAGTTCCCTGAGCTCTACGTGATTGGGCAGCAAGACAAGCTCTTCAACTACCAGATTTTTGGCCTCGCCCTCCTTCACGGGGTCAGCACCTCTCTTGCCAGCTTCTACATCGCATTCTGGGCCCTTGAGGACCATGTCAGCAGCAAGGCTGGTGGTGACTATGAGTCCTTTGCTGTCACTGTGGCCACGTCAGCGTTGCTGTCGGTCCTTTTGGAGGTAAGTGACCATCTGCCCTTCCCTATCCTGGCCCCACAGTGGATGTTTAGGGACTGCAGTCCTGGGCTCTCTGGCCCCATCCCCTGCAGCTTCATCGTCAGGGAGCATCTCCCTTGAGGCAGGGGAGGAATCTGGGACAAGTGGCTAAGTGGAAGAGCGTCCCCAGAGCTTCTTTGAGATGATGTGTGCTCTGCCCCTGTCCCTTCAGATCATCTTGGACACCAAGTTCTGGACAGTGTTGTCCTTCCTCACAATTCCAGCCAGCCTGCTGTTCTTCTGCCTATTCTCCTTCCTGACCCAAAGCATCAACGCCTTCAGGACATCCCCCACCGTCTTCTCCTTCCCAGGTGAGATGCCCCAGGGATCCCCGTGGTCCCTCCCTTCCCCAGCTTGGGAAGCCCAGTCTGGGCTTGGTTTCTATGAGCTGCTTCCCACCTTGTAGAGCATCTCTTTGTTGCCACTTGTCAATCTTGCTGTCTTGATCTTTTACTCCAGCTGAGGTGTCATCTCCCATTTAGACTTCTCAATCAAAGGGTGCAGGCCTGTCCCTTGACAGTCTTTCCTTCTGCCTTCCCCACCTTCCTTCCTTAAACATCATACAATAGTTTCTTGTGCTGACAGATGCCACCCAGAATGCCCTGACTGACCCCTGTGTGCTGCTTGTGGTCCTGCTGTCCCTGGTGGTGAACACCATCCCCTCACTCACCATCCGCTTGTACCACAACATCACGGGTGGAACCACCATCCAGCAGGTGAGGGTGGGTGCTGGTGTGGGGAGGGGGCTGCATCCTGCCACCATGAGTATCTGGGTCTGACCAGGGCACTGCTGGTGATGGGCAGGGCGAGGTTCCCCAGGGCAGCCACTGGAGTGGTGGGACAAGTCAACTCTCCTTGGTGGCATTGCTCAGCTAGTGGTGGTCTCTCATGTCACTGGTGCCCCAGTCTGGCTTTGGGGTCCTCTCCCCAAACTGGCTCATGGCTCAGCAGGAGGTCCTGGGAAGAGACCTGCTTCAGCTCCTGCAAGGGTCTACTTTTTGCTGCAGTGAGGACCTGGCCTCCAGGACTCCCTGGTCCTGCCTCTTAGGAGACACTGGGGTCTGGTGCAGGTCGTGGTACGACCCGCAGGCTTGGTAGAGCTCATCCCCACCTGGATTGTGGGTGATACCTTCCTGGTGCTACCAAGAGGTCCCAGATGAGACCAGGGGTTGACACTGTGCTCCAGAACCCTGGGAGCTTTGAAGACACCCCCCAGGATTGTCCCCACGTTACACATCCCATCATAGCAACTCAGGTCACGGTGGAGCCAAGAGCCAAACCACGTCTCAGTATCAGGAGTCTGTGTGCAACACGCATGTCCCCCTTGAGGTGAAGCCTTGCCTGGGAGGCATCCCCATCCCTGACCTCTCCATCTCTTTGCAGAAGATGTGCTTGAAGGCCAAGAGGGAGCCAGACCCCCCAGTGGAACTGCGTGCCCATGTCCCCCGCAGCTCCTTCCGCCGCCGCTCCAGCTACGCCTTCTCCCACCAGGAGGGCTATGCTGGGCTCATCACCCGTGGGGACAGCCTGCACACCAGGGCCAGCCACCCCCCTGCCCCAGGCCTCCTGCACCCTGACACTGCCCCGGCTCTGGCCCTCTTCCCCAGCCCCTCACCATAACTGCCCAGGCCAGTCCCATGCTGGGGCAGGGGAGGTGCTGTCAAGGTGCAGAACTGGATGGGTCCTTCCTTTTAGGGACGTTTTTTATTCTTATTGGGTTGAGTTGCAAATGTGGGCAGCCCCCGTGGCTGCAGAGGGGATGATCCAGATTGGGCAGCTGCTGCTTCATGGGCTGAGCCCTGGGATGTGTCCCAGCAGCTCAATGTCCCCCCAGCAGTGGGGGGGGGGGGGCTTTGAAGGAATCACAAAGCTGTGAAATGCAGAGACCTCCACCTCCTGCCTTTATGAAATTTCAAGCCCCAACCCAGGCAGCTGGCAAAGACATCCCTGCTCTTCTCCAGCAGCCCTGACATGAGGCTGCACTCTTCACATGCCCAGCAGTGCCTGGCATGTCCCTCCCACAGCCACAGCATGTGATGGAGGGGGCTTCTTCCCTTTACCCTCCACTCCTGGAGTCACCCTCTGCCCATCAGCCCCGGGGCAATCCACAGGGAAACCCAGCCCCCCAAAAACCTCCCCACCTGCCTCCTGCAGCTGCTGACCTCAGGGTGGGCATCACAGGGCTGGAGGGTCTGCAAGCTGTGCCCTGGCCCAGCAGGTTGAGACTGTGCTCCAGACACCCTAGATTGTCCCCCTCCTCTGCATCCCAACATGGCAACTCAGGTCATGGTGGAGCCAAGAGCCAAAGCAGGTCTCAGCAGAGCGTGTCCACCAAGCCGAGGGCTGGTTCCTTGTGCTCTAACTCAAGACACCAGCACTGCTCTCTGGAGGGGCTGGGCAGGGGGTGCAGGGAGGTGACCAACCTGCTTCCCTCCATCACCTGGCTGGTGCCTTGTGCTCAAGGGACAGTGACCAACAGCCACAGGCGCAGGTTCAGCAGCACCCTGCAGTGGAGGGGTGAGAGCTCCTCACTTGAAGGTCGAGCTGCAGTTCGAGGCATCGAGACCCCCAGTCTGCTGAGCGAGGGTTGAATGGTTTTGGTGATTCCACTAGGTGGAGATCTTGATCGAACAAAAAAATTAAACTCAAGGCAGTGCCTCTGTCACCTGGAACTGGGATGTGAGGAGACCGCAGCTGGCACTGTTGAGTGGAGAGAAGATTTTCTCCTAACAGAAAGTTATCCTGAGACCTATTCCCTGCCTGGAATCCCAGTTATCACCCTGATTATCCCCTTATTGGATACTTAGAGAACCACAGAATGGTTTGGGTTGGAAGAGACTTTCAGGATCACCCAGTTCCCCTTGCCATGGGCAGGGACACCAACCACCAGCCCAGGTTGCTCCACGTTCCATTCACCTGCCCTTGCACAATTCCAAGGTGAGAGCATCCACAACTCCTCTGGGCAACACGATGTGGTTCTCTGAGCTGCCAGGCTGCAGTGACCCCCACAAGCAGAAAGCCCAGAGGGCTGGAGGGTCTGCAAGCCTTGCAGTGAAGCTACTCCACCCTGGCCCAGTTCTGCTACCTCCAGCACCTCCTTGTACCACAACATCACGGGTGGAACCACCATCCAGCAGGTGAGGGTGGGTGCTGGTGTGGGGAGGGGGCTGCATCCTGCCACCATGAGTATCTGGGTCTGACCAGGGCACTGCTGGTGATGGGCAGGGCGAGGTTCCCCAGGGCAGCCACTGGAGTGGTGGGACAAGTCAACTCTCCTTGGTGGCATTGCTCAGCTAGTGGTGGTCTCTCATGTCACTGGTGCCCCAGTCTGGCTTTGGGGTCCTCTCCCCAAACTGGCTCATGGCTCAGCAGGAGGTCCTGGGAAGAGACCTGCTTCAGCTCCTGCAAGGGTCTACTTTTTGCTGCAGTGAGGACCTGGCCTCCAGGACTCCCTGGTCCTGCCTCTTAGGAGACACTGGGGTCTGGTGCAGGTCGTGGTACGACCCGCAGGCTTGGTAGAGCTCATCCCCACCTGGATTGTGGGTGATACCTTCCTGGTGCTACCAAGAGGTCCCAGATGAGACCAGGGGTTGACACTGTGCTCCAGATGCCCTGCAAGGTAACCCTGCTATGGATCCCATCATGGCAGGTCTATTTCTACCACTCACCTTCTATATTTATTATCATTATTGTTGTTTTCTTCCCTCTTTGTGTTGTTTTGTTAAACTGTCCTTACATCCATGGGGGTCTCAAGTTTTTCCTCCTCCTGATCCTCTTTCCCACCCCACAGGAGTGAGGGGTGGGCAAGTGGCTGTGGGTGTTTATCTGCTGGCAGAGGTCAAACCAAGACAGTTTAACAAGTGCTTTGGCCTCATCTGCACTGAGTTTACAAGAATTAAAATGTTGCCTTTGGGCTCTGGCCAGAAGATGCTGGATGGTGCCAAGAAATCAAAGTAGCTGAGACTTTCTCTGGAGAAGTGCTCCTGCAACAACCAGGTGGAAACTGAGAGCAGCCCTGGGGAGAAGGAGCTGGGGGTGCTGGGTGGGAGCAGCTGGGGCTGAGCCCCATTCACTGGCACCCAGCAGCCACTGGCACCCTGGGCTGCACCCCCAGCAGCGTGGGCTGGGGATCCTGCCCCTCTGCTCCCAGAGCTCTGGGGAGACCCCCCTGCAGGGCTGGGTCCAGCTCTGGATCCTCAGCACAGCAGAGCCAGGAGCTGTTGGAGCAGGGCCAGAGGAGCCCCAGCAATGCTGGGAGGGCTGGAAGCCTCTTCTGGTATAGACTGGGAGAACTGGAGGGGTTCAGGATGGATGGGAGAAGGCTCTGGAGGGACCTTCTGGGGCCTGACAGACCTTCAAGGGTCTGTCAGAGAGATGGGGACAGAGTTTTGAGCAGGGGCTGCTGGGACAGGACAAGGGCTGACGGTTTGAAAATAAAAGAGGGAGCTGGAGACTGGAGAGAAGGAGAAATTGTTGGTGCTGAGGGTGGCAGAGCCTGGCATGGGGTGCCGAGAGAGGTGGTGGCTGCCCCAGCCCTGGCACCATCCCAGGGGAGGTTGGGGGGAGTTCTGAGCACCCTGCTCTGGGTGCAGATGGCCCTGCTCCCTGCAGAGGGTTGGTCCAGATGAGCTTGGCAGGTCCCTCCCCACCCAGACCAGCCTGGGATTCTATGATAAAACCAGGGAGGAGAAACCTTTCCCAGCTGCCTGGCCGTGGTCCCCAGATCTGCTCCCTCTGTTCTCGGGGAGGAGCTGATGGTAAAATCGGGGTGAGTCCTTCAGAGGAGCTCCTGGGACAGTGGAACTGCATGAGAGGACCAGGGACCCCCAAGCATCACCGCGGGACTCACGCACATGCCAGGTTGAATGACTAGAAAATAATTTATTGAAGAAACAGAAAGCTGCAGAAATACAACACAATCATGACCAGTAGAGGATGAACAAATAGAGATTTCTTTTTTTTTTTTTTTTCCCCTTTTTTTTTTTTTTCTCTTTTAAAACCTGTTGACAGGCTGGAGTTAAGTTTCCTGGTGCCTTCCCCTGCATGAGTTGTTGCAAAGAACAAGGAACAAACTCCAGAGCACACAGCACAGTTTGGATAAAGTGCCTGACACATAAGACTCTTCTTATTTTAATTTTTTTTTTTTTTCCTTTTTAACATTTGTAAATAGCTTAAACAAATATAGTTGCAAGACACAGAGGAGTAACAAATGCATTTCACTGTATAGTAAAACCTATCCCATGAGAGTAACTATGAAGCAGCAGCAAAGAAAGAATACAAAAAGTAAACTAAAGTAAAATAAACTAAAGTAAAATAAAATAAAATAAAACAAAGTAACATAA
>JAOEGS010005215.1:9484-26365 GCA_025447755.1 Corythornis vintsioides
AAAATAAAAGAGAGATAAAAACAACCCGAAGCAGTTAATGATAATAATTAAAAAAAAAAACAAAACAAAAAGGCCGTTAGTTGTAAATCGTTAGTTGGACACCATTTTGAGGTCACAAGGCCAATGGTCATCCAAGGTCGAAGGGCCCAGCAAACAGCACCAGCAACAGCACAAGTGATCCATCAGAACCATGTAAGAGAACAGAGAAAAGAAGAAAAGAAACACACAGAAAAGGTCAAGTTAGCAAAAGGCTGGGGGGACTGCACCGTACAAGAGACTACTGCCTACAGCAAAGGAGACTGTGCTCCAAAGAAAGCTCAAGAACAGCAACCTTGGCAGCCACACTGCAGAGAAACCAAGGTTAAAAACCAGCCTCACAGGCACTGAGCTACCAGCAGAGTCTAAAACCACCAGGGGTTTCAGCAGCCCTGCCCAGGGGGGCAGCTGCCAGCAGCCCTGCTGCCTGCAGCCCTGCCTGGCCATACACACCTGGACCACACTCCCTGGACAGTCCTCAGAGCCCCTGCACCAGCTGCTCACGGTGCAAAAGCCACGTTATCTGGTACAGAACAAAGCCCACCAGGCTCCTGTGCCTCAGGGGATTGCTGGGACAAAAAATCCCCACCTTTAGTCCTTCTCTTAATTACACTCTCCTCCTTCACACGGAGAAGGGCTACAAGATTTAAGGGAAGCATCCTGTGTGTGATCACAGCAAAGAAAGGGATTTTCCAGCAGTGCCAGACAACCTGCTTTTCACTTCAGGGGGTATAAAGAACAACCCCCTCCCTCCAAAAAAAAAAAAAAAAAAAGAAGATAAATCAATCAATCAAACCAGCTCTGCTCAAAACAAATGTTAGACCAGCACAAAGTCCTCTGGGAAAGGAAACCTGATTTTAAAGTGTATTTCTTTGCTGCACTCACCATGGCTGCCCGGTAAAGACCCTGCTCCATTTCTTTCCTCAGGCTCTGATTTCATCCCAGTGACAGGAAAAGCTGGCGGAGGCATCAACTGCCTGTTTCAACCAAAGCAAGCTGTTAACTGCCCATTTTGCACAGGAGGACTGAAAGCTGACAGCAAATAAATTCAGAAGTCAGCCCCTTCACCTGAGGAGTTGAAGTTTCAATCGCCTGATCTCGTGGGGTGATGGTGGAGAAGGGAAACCCAACTTGTGTCACCTACCTGGACTTCTGCAGGACCTTCAACATGGTCCCCCCTGATATTCCTACCTCTAAATGCAAGAGAAATGGATCTGGGGATGGACTATTAGGGGTTTATAGAGATGGCTGTGGTCAAAAACTTGGTCAACAAGCCCAATGACCAGGGGAAACCAGTAACAGTGCCCCTCAGGGGCCCATACTGGGACCAGCACTGTTCATCCTGACATGAACAGCAGTGTTTCAGCCAGTAACACCCCAGTGGCACCAAACTGGGGGGTGGTTTGCAGAGCAGGCCTGTGCAAACCTCATGGAATTCAGCAGTGCCAAGTGCAAGGTCCTGCAGCTGGGAGGACTGAGAGCAGCCCTGCAGAGCATCACTGTGGCTGGGGAAAAAAAAACCCTTTAAATTCAACAAGTCCAACTGTTACCCAACTCCACCAGTGCCACTACTACACCATGTCCTGAAGCATCACACAGGGGACTTGGATGGAAGGGTGGACAGGAGCTGGCCACCTGCACTTGCAATCCAGAGGCCAATCCTGTCCTGGGCTGCATCAGAAGAAGTGTGGCCAGCAGGTCCAGGGAGGGGATTCTCTCCTCCTACTGCAGCCTGCTGAGACCCCCCCCTGGAGTGCTGGGTCCAGCTCTGGAGCCCTCAGCAAGACATTGACCTCACAAGCAAGTCCAAAGGAGGCCATGAAGATTAGCAGGGGCTGGGAACATCAGCCCTGGAAGGAGAGGCTGAGAGACTTGGGGTTGTTTAGTCTGGAGAAGGCTCCAGGAAAAGCTTATTGGAGCCCTTCAGAACTGGAAGGGGGCTACAGGAAAGATGGGCACAGGCTGTTCAGGGGAGTGCAGTGGCAGGACAAGGGCTAACAGTTCAGATTCAGGTTAGACACCAGGGGAAAAAAAACCCAATCTTCAGTGAGGGTGGCCAAACCCCAGAAAACCTGCAAGTGGCTGCAGCCTGGAGTGGGAGTGGAACTGGATTAGCTTGAAGGCCCTTCCTATCCCCAAAGCACGCTCAGAAAAGCCCTTGAAGATCATTTCTTCATCACCCACCTGTCCCTCTCTCTCTCCTTTCCTGAGGAACTTGCTGCCTTGGATCCGGCCCCGTCGAGGTCGCTCTGGGTGGAGAAGCCTGTACCTAAATTAGTCATATGAATGGGTCCATGCTATGAGCAGAAAAACACACGGTGTTAGCAACCTACAGCTGGGACAGACCCTGCAGCTCCTCAATGACAAAGACAGGAAACCCAACTGCTCAGAGCCTACTGCCAGCTGGCAGGAGAAAGCACTCACCAGTGCTCCCCAGAAATGCCCCCCTCCTCAAAACACTGAGGGCAACGTGGGGAGCACCAGCAGGGGAGACACCTCAGCATCTACTCAGGCAGGAGGGGGAATTGCTGCTTAGTGCAGCTCGTGCTGGATTGCTGCAGAGCTCCCAGCAAACTCTGCTCCAGGGGTTAAGGAGCTCTAATGTATGACAGCTCCCTGCTGTCCCCAGGCAGAGCTGGTGTGAAGGGTTTCTGCCTGGGAGCAGGGGGAGAGAAGCCCTGGCAGAAGCTCCCTTGGCTCACATGCAAGTCTGAAGAACTCTGAGCTACTAAAAGCAACTTTAACTTGTCCTATCTAAAAAAAAATCCAAAATAAAACCAACAAAAACAACCCAAACCAAAGAAAAAAAAAACCCAAACAGCAAAAATAAAACCAAAGAACCCAAAACACACCAAAAAAACCAAACCAATCCAAAACTTAATCTCTTGAAATCTTCAAGTGCAACCTGTAAGAAACTTAAATGGGAAAGTCTGGAAGTGACTCCATTTCCCTCCCCCTCCAATGAGCCCACCCAGCAGATTCACCAAGGAAAAATCCCAAACCAAACCAAACCAAAGCAATAAAGCAACAACCTCCCTTCCAGCTGAGCAGCAGCAGGCTACTGCCAGCCCCCTGTGACAGACACAGGGCATGGAAAACAAACTGCCAGTGGCTGGAGTGGGGCAGCTCAGGGACAGGGCATCCCCTCAAAGAAACCAACCCATGGTCTCCAGGTTTGCTGCCACCTGCCCTGGCACGACTGGTGCCAAACCAAGGGTGCTAAGAAGCTCTGTCTGGGTGAGTTCTGTGGTGGGGAATGAAGTAAAATGGGTGATTTTATTCCACCTGGTATCCCAGCAGTCCTGACTCCCTCTCGTCCGGCAGCTCCTCGGTGAAGCGTCTCTTCTGGCCCTGGGGCTGGGGCTGGGTCCCGGCTGGCACAGAGGATTTCACAGGGGCAGGAGGGAGAAAAGGAGCACTCAGAGGACTCTGCCACGCAGGAGTTGGAAAGAAAACACAAGCAAATGTGATATTATGCACTGAAAAGATGAAGCCAGTGCAGAGTTTCATGCACAGGAGCAGAATATCAGGGAGTTTCAAACTCGATTCTCTTTGCAGGGCCTGAGGAAAGCTCAAAGGAAATTCACAACCTAAAGAGAACAGCAGAAGAGTCAGAGAACCAGCAGGGTTGGAAGGGACCTCAAAGTTCATCCAGTTCCAACACCCCTGCCATGGCAGGGACACCTCCCACTAGAGCAGGTTGCTCAGAGCCCCATCCAGCCTGGCCTGAGAAAATGCCAAGGATGGGGCTGCCCCCACCTCTCTGGGCACCCTGGGCCAGGCTCTCGCCCCCTCCTGGGGAAGAAGTTCTTCCTCATGGCTGAGCTGAATCCACCCAGCTCTAGTTCTGATCCATCCCCTCCAGTCCTGGCCCTGCCCCACAGCCTAAAAAGTCCCTCCCCAGCTTCCCTGGAGCCCCTCAGATCCTGGAGCCACCAGAAGCTCTCCCTGGATCCTTCTCTTCTCCAGCTGAATCCCCCCAGCTCTCCCAGCCTGTCCTCACAGGAGCTGCTCCAGTCTCTGCTCATCCTCCTGGCCCTTCCCTGGACACCTTCCAGCCCCTCCAGATCTTCCCTGTGCTGGGGCTCCAGAGCTGGAGACAGTAAATGCTCCCACCTCCATCTAATCACTCTGAAATTCCAAGCCATTGCACCTACAGAGCTGGGACAGTGTCCTCCTGAAACAGGTGCCCACCCCCTGCAAACACCCTTTCTGCTGGGCAGGCAGCTCTGGTATGGAAAATGCAGGGTGCCATGGCAACAACCTCCTGGCTTAGAAGCAAAGAAAGAAATGGAAATAAAGAAATCAAAAGCCCTGAACTGGAATTCTCCAGCTGGAACTGCTCTAAGTGTTTTCTTAAGAGAGAAGCAGCTCTAGGCAGGTGACAGCAAACAATCAGAGGCAGTACCTGGCTCGTGCTGGCTGGAGGCTGGACTTGGGAGATGGGGTACTGGGTTGGCACAGGAGGAACCCCCGTGGGCAGCGTGGTCAGGACTCCAGGTGCCAGTGGCACTGCAGGTGGCACAATGCCTGGTACCCCATAGGGTGGCTGCACTGGTTGTTGAGGAGGTGGAACAACAGGATAGCCAGACTGGTACCCGTTGGAAGGGTAGTAGGATGGCTGGGAGGGCACAGTGCTGAGGGCAGCAGGCTGAGTGAAGCCTGGGGAAAGAAATCAAACCCTCCTCAGTTCAGTCACACCAAGATCCAATTTCAACACCAAGAGAAGCTGGACTGCTCTGGAACCTCCAATTTCCACAGGGAAACAAATGTAAAATAAATAAAGGAAAAATCACACACCAAAAATACCCCAAAACTATCTGTAAGTAGAGTCTGAGTTGCCAGTGTGCCAACATTTACCTGCTAAGGGCACTGCAGTGGTTATCTGGTTCACAAATCTGGAGTACTCAGCATGAACCTGCAAAGGATTTTCAAGGATTAGACAATAAACAACTATTTACTAGAGAGAAAACCCTCCTAAACCTGAGGGGACTCTGCCTCCAGAACACACTGTGCACAAAGACAGGGGTGATCCAACCCTAACAACTGAATATCCCACAAATCCTGCTGCTCCACGTGCCAGAGGATAATCTTCCCTGGGAAATGCAGTGGCAAACCAATCCCCTCAGCAGAGGCAAAATCCTCAAAGAATCTAAAAGCTTCCATCTGTTTTCCAGAAGAGATTTTGCAGCCCATCCTCAATTTTAGCAACACTAACAGGAAAACTGTCTCGTGAGGTTTTAATCTATTGCATTTATATATTAAAAAAAGCTGATTAACTCATTTTCTAAGTGTATTGTCAGAGATCTTCTACATTTTTTTTTGGCACAACAGTCACTGGAGAAAAGATCAAGCAGACAGCCTGGCTTGGGACAACACAAAGGGAAGCTCCAGCAAGAAAAAAAGCAGGATTTCTTTCTGTTTGCAGAGTCAGGCACAACCCCCTGCACCCCACCCCCAGCTCTGCTCAGGAAGCATTTGCAATTTCCCCCCTTCCACAAAAATTCCACAACTGCAGCTACATTCTGAGGCAGGTTATTCCCTGGACAAAAATCAGACAGCAGCACGTGGAAGGAAAAAATCTCCTAGCAGGTCAGTTGTGCTGAGGGCATTAAAAAAAATCCCAAAACATCATCCAGACCCTTGCTAAAGCCACAGCAGATGACATGAAACTGCAACCTGGGGTTTGCAAGAAGAGCTACTCACAGTTTGCAGGAGATTCTCACACAGCTTTTTAGCAGCTGCCAAACCTTCTGGCTTTGGGTGACTGAAAAGAAAAACACACAACAAACCCCAAAACCCTCATCAGCACAAATGATTCTGTCCAAGTGGGAGCTGCTTCTTTCAGCAGCAGCCTGCTGTCAGATTTTCTCCTTTGACTGAGTCCCCTCAGCTGCTCTCTGCAGCTACTGAGCAAAACTGCCACCAGCAGCAACCAGCCTTGGTTTTCTACATTAAAAATGGTCCAAATACTGGCAGAAATGAGCACAGAGCACTGATTTCTCCATGGCTGTGCTTTGGATCCTCCCCTTAAAGCTCAGCATTGCATCCCCAGCTGGAACAGAGCTCAGCTTCCCCGGGTTTCCAACAGCACCGTGTCTGAGCATCCCTGCACAGCAGCATGGGGCTGGTGCCTGGATCCCTGCAGAGATCTCTCCTGGAGAGCAGGTGCCAAGGCTCTGGCCCTTGGCCTGGGGTCAATCAGCATCCTCAGCCTGGTACCTGATGTAGATGTACATGGGCTCAAAGGCCTCCCTGCCCGAGGCTGGCTCGATGCAGCCCGAGCCCTTCCCACGCAGGAAGACTTTGGCCCCAGTTTCAATCTGGATGTGCTGCAGGTAGGAGCAGCCAGGCCCTTCCACCTTCTCCTTCACATTGAAGGTGGGCACAGCGTGTTCCAGACCAACAAACAGCTTGTCCTGGACGTAATGCATCTGCAAATGCAACAGCCTGAGTTTAGTGTCTCACTCCAGAGATCACAGGACAGCAGGGGTTGGGAGGGAGCTCTGGAGATCAGAGTCCAACCCCCCTGCAGGGCAGGATCACCCAGGGCAGCCCACACAGGAATCCATCCTGATGGGGTTGGGATCTCTCCAGAGGAGACTCCACGGCCTCTCTGAGCAGCCTGGGCCAGGCTCTGCCACCCTCACCATGAGAAAGTTTCTCCTCATGTTTCCATGGAATCTCCTGTGTTCCAGCTGCACCCACTGCCCCCTGTCCTGACCCTGGATGTCCCTGAGCAGAGCCTGGCTCCATCTCCTGACACTCCCCCTTTCCATGGATATCAACACCTCAGTTCTCCTCCCAGCTCCCTCAGCAGGGAGCTGCTCCCCTTCCCCCAGCAGCTCTGCTGGTCTCTAGAGCATGCAGCTGATTTCACTGGAGGCCAGAAATCCTGTTTCTGTGCCAGGCAGAGCAGTGTCAGATGGCACAGTCAGCCCTGCCCTTTGCTCCAAGAAAGGCTGCTCTCTCCATCTCTTTTTTTTTAGGAGGCTAATGTCACCTGAGTCTCACTCTTCAGACTCAGTCTGATTAGTCCTCCAGTTTTCCCAAGGCACAGGGAGTTTGGGCTTCACTGATATTTGGGGGCATGGGTTTTTTTTGATGATTTGGGGTTTTTTTTCCATCTCTTTTTTTTCCCTTTCTTTAGTAAGCAGAACATCACATGTATACTTTGTCATAGGCAGATCTTGTAAGGGGTGATATTCAATTAAACTCACAGAAATTAATTACTCACCCCTGACTGGAATGGTGGTTTTTGGCCAACTGCAGGAGTCAGCTGGGTGATAGGGGCTGGCTGATGGTAGACAGTGACTGTAGCTCCATTGAAGGTGGGACTAGAGCCAGTGGCTGCTTTCACTACTCCATTAGTAATTATCTCCTTAATTCTGTTGACAGCTCCTAGGTGACAGAATATTGACATTCATTTGTATTTCAGCCCTTGTCAGCTGCCCAGATTGATCATATCAATGGCTACATGCACTTCCCCATGTTCTTTTACAGATCTACAGGCAAAAAAAGCCACTGGGGTCTGGAATTAGCATCCTGGTAGCATCACAAAGCAGAGCAACAAGCACCAGGGTTCTCTGTCTGCTACCCTGATGAAGTTTAGGCTACTGCACGGGGAGGTGGCAGCTTTGGCCCAGGCACTTTATTAAACACTAAAAAACTGACATCAACCCAATGCAGAATTTCCAGCCCAGGGCACACAGGAACCCATCTGGGAATCTCTCCAGAGGAGACTCCAGAACCTCTCTGGAAAGCCCCTTCCAGGCTCTGCCACCCTCCCAGTGCAGAAGTTCCTCCTCATGTTGAGGTGGCACCTCCTGTGCTGCAGCCTCCAGCCATCCCCAGGGCCCAGGGGAGCAGAGGCTGCTCCTCCTCCTGCCACTCAGCCCTCAGCTCTGGAGACACTCCTGACTACTGCAGTTCACTGGACAAGTCAGAGCAGCAACGGGGGCCTGTGATCAACAGAGACACTCACAGCCCATGGGGGTCACCACCAAGCTTTGCAGAAAAGCCCCTTTTACCCCAACTACTGACAGCCAATCCCCCCCACAACACACTGCAGACTTACTGTCCACCAGCTCCCTGGTCTGCCCCTGGACGTGGAGGTACAAGGGCCGGTCCCTGGAAAGGAGATGTCCAGTGTTCCATTAGAAGCCTCAGAGCCAGCCCATAGTGGACAACCCAATCCCATCACAACCATCTGCACACAGAGAGGCTTCCCACAAGATTTCAAACATCTATCCAGTTGAATGTTGCAATAAGGAAGGCAATCCATGGACACTGAAGACACCCCAGTGCTCAGGAAGCAAAGCTTTGCTCTGAGAGCTACAGTGACTCCAGTGTTCATTAACAGGACAGCTTCTTGAAGTTACACCCCTGAAAACTTCCCCATCCGTGTGAAATATGAACTAAAAGCACTGAGCCTGTGGGAAACTCTCTGCTTGTAACTGGGAGGTTGCCCATTCTTGGGAACAGGCAGAGGAGATGCAGACAGTGCTCAGCTGGAAGAAGTTGTGCTGTGGCTGCTGTTGGGTTGGTTGATTTTTATCTCACCCTATCCACACCAAGCAGGTAGAAAGCAGCTCTGCAGTCACCAGATGGTGTCCCAAACACCCAGCCTGCAACTCCAGAGGTGACTCTGCTCTCTGAGAACAACCCTCCAGCACTCAGAACCTGTGAGGAGCAAAGCTGAACCCCAAATGAAATACAAACCCAGGTCCCACTTTTGCTTTCTCTTCAGCTGTCATGAATCTCCCTCGAGTAGAGACAGCAGCTCCACTCAGCCGACTTATCTGCAGACAGACAGACAGACAGACAGACAGACACAAGGTTACAGTGATAAACAGAGCACACACACACACACACACAAAGTGGTTTCAGCTGGGTGCTTCCTCTCTGGGCAGCCTGTGCCAGGCTCTGCCACCCTCAGGGAAGAATTTCCTCCTCATGTTGAGGTGGAACCTTCTCTGCTCCAGTTTATCCCCATTGCTCCTTGTCCTGTTACTGAGCACTGCAGAGTTTGGCCCCTTCTACCTGTCACTCACCTCTTAGATATTGGCAGACATGATCAGATCCCCCCTCAGTCTGCTCTTGAGCCTAAACAGCCCCAGTTCCCTCAGCCTTTCTTCCCAGGGGAGCTGCTCCAGCCCCTTCATCACCCTCAGAGCCTCAGTTGGACTCTCTCCAGTAGCTCCCTGTCTCTCTTAAACTGGGGAGCCCAGCACTGGACACTGGTGAGGTCTCACCAGGGCAGAGCAGAGGGGCAGGGGAACCTCCCTGGATTCTGGACACACTTTTCTTCATGTCCCCCAGGAGCCCATTGGCTTTGCTGTCCCCAGGGGCCCTTTGCTGTCCCCTGGAGAACTTGCTCCCCCAGGACTCCAAAGTGTCTTGGAAAGCACAGTGAGGTCTGTGAAAAACCAACCACTGAGGACAGCTGGTGACTGCAACCTTGGGAGCAGATCCAGAGGCACTTCCAGAACCAAGAGAGCAGATGCAGAGCTTGGACTCACCTCATCCTGGGTCTGTCCTCTGGTCAGGAGGTTCCTGCACGTGAGGGGGACGTCGTTGATTTCCACCTCTGCCACCACAAGGTCATCTTTGCTTTTACTTGTAGCTGGACCTTTCCCCAGAGCCTGCAGCTTCAAACAGAGCAGTGGTTGGAAAGCAGGGACAGGTGATGTAACAAACTGACCTTAGGCCTTGCCAGTCTCCACTTCCAGCTGCTGAGCCCAACAGCTTGACCAACATTCCCAGAAAGCACAGATCTGTTATTTCATCACCAACCCCTTCCCAACCTCCAGCCCAAACAAAGGCTTTATCTTCAGTAAACTCTGTTTCTGCTCTGCACGTGGAGAAGCAGGTGTAGAACCAAAAGTTGCTCAACCTCAAGGCATCATTTCATAGCATCATTGCACCAGGTTTAGAAAGAAACTTGGGACATCCTTTTAAAATGGTCTCTAGCACAGGCCAACGTGTGAAAAAAAACCAACAAGAGTTTTGTTTCTATTATGAGCACATGAAAAAAGGCCTTTTTCACTTCAGAATCAGACTGGTGGGGGTTGGAAGGGGCCTCCAAAGATCATTGAGTCCAGCTCCCTCCAGAGCAGGGCAGAACTGGAGCAGACCAGGCAGAAATAGATCCAGACAGGGCTGGAAAGTCTCCACAACCTCTCTGGGGAGGCTGTTCCAGTGCTCTTCCTACAGTCAAAAAGTTCTTCCTCATGCTGAGGTGGAACCTCCTGGGCTCCAAGTTGAATAGAACAGAAAATTGCTTTAGAAAAGTTCACTCAGAAGGGACCTGATCGAGTTACTGAGCACCTGGACACACAGCTCCTGCTGGTAACTTGCTCAAGCATGAAAATAATTTGGTTTCTTATTTTCAACTGTTTTACATGTCACTTTTCACAGTCATCTGACACCTTCCTGAGGTGGCCTGGGTCAGGCCTTAGAGCAGCAGCAGCAACCTCACAGCTGTACCCCTGCATTTTGTGGGGGGGAAAAAAACCAACCAAACCCCTTTTCCCGCTGCCTCCATCACTCCCCATCTCTCCAAGGCCACCAGCAACAGCTCGAGCTCTCCAGAAACAAAACCCCAAACGGCAAAACCCCGACACCCTCCCACCCCACGGGGCTCTCCCCACCTTGTCCGCCGTGCTGGGCGCCGGTTTCAGCTTCCCCTTCGCCATCAGCATCGCGTTGATTTTGGCGGCCACGGCCGCGGCCGCATCCAGCGCTCCCGAGGGGGCCGCGGAGCTCTCGGATCCCGCCACGGCCGAACCGCCGCCGTCGGGGAACGGTCTCCCGGGTAACGGCGCCGTGCCGGGGAGAAGGAAAGTTGTGGCCGGGCCGGGCTGGTCCCATTTACTGCGGCGCCTGGGGAGAAATCAGAGACTCAGCGAGGCCTCAACCGCGGCCGCCTCCCCCCCACCCCCATCCCCGCGGCGGCTCCGCGCCCCGCCAGGCCCCGCCGAACCGACACCGTTCCCCGGGGGAGGTTCCCCCAAGAGCCCGCGGGCCCAACCTCACCCGCCAGCGGCCCCCCCAGCGTCGCGCTGCCCTCCGCCACCCGCTGACATGGCCCCGGCTCCTGCTCCGGCCCCGGTTCCGCCGCCGCCTCCGCGCCAGCGGCCGCGTCATCTCCGGCCCCGCGACGCCCCTTCCGGCGCCGCCGGGATCGAGGGGCGGGGATGGCAACGGGGAGGGACAGACGCGGGGAGAGACGGACACGGGGCGGGGATGGCAACGGGGAGGGACAGAGACGGGGCGAGAACCGGCAATGCGGGGAGGGGCTGGGGGTCAGTGTCGGGGGCGCTGCCTCATCGAGAAGCGGGCGGGGTGGTAAAGCTGCCAGCCTGGGCTTCCGCAGGGAAACTCGAGCTGTTCGGGACACTGATGGACAGAGGCCCCTGGGAGGCTGCCCCGAAGAAGAGCCCCGGAGAGTTGTGGCACCAAGCACTGTGACGGTCACACGCTGGGGACAGGTGACACCTGGATCTTGTGCAGGGCTCGTTTCTCGACAATGTTTGTTTTTTACACTGGTAACTGGGGTTCTGGGGCAGATGAAATGGGGACTCCACAGGATAACACGGGCAGAATCCCTCAAGGTTTATTAAACACACTTGTCCAGAAGGTGACCTGGCCAGAACATGTCATTTGCTCCATGTGACTCAGCTGAGGAAACCTGTGGGGACAAGGCAGAAAAGGGATGAGAACTGCAGGCTTTGCAGAAGGAAAATTCATGAGCATTTGAGTCACTGTAGTTCTCAGAGCAAAGCTTTGCTTCCTGAGCACTGGGGTGTCTTCAGTTATGGGTGTTCAAATGCTGCAGCAAGTGAATTTTCCTTCCTGTGGGAAAGTGAAGGTTGTCACCAAGCAGGGGCCTTGCTGGCATTTGTTTGTAGAGCAGCAGCAGGATGCTGTGACTCTGGGGCTGTGGCCCCCCAGCCCATCACCCCAGGGGGGGGCTGATTTCTTGGCCAATTACCATGAAGTTAAAAGGGATAAAAAGAGCTGTAAATTAATAAAAAGAGGATCTTGGCATCTTGGTGAAAGAAATAGTCTCTGCCTCTCCTCCTCTGGCTACTGGCATATAAACATTCAGTGACCATGGATTGACTTCCTTGTTGCAACAGTGACTTACATTCAACTGGATAGATCTGTTTGAAATCTTGTGGGTTCCAGAGTTCCATATCTACTCTATCAACCCAGGGGTCTTTTCCTTGCACAGTGTTTATGCAACAAAATAAGCAGCTCCAAAATCCTCATTTTTCCTCCTCCATCTGCTGAGCCAGGTGCCACCCAGAGCCCACCCTTCAGCTACAGCTGCTGGGCTCTGGCAGCTTGGTGTTCCATGAGCCAAAGTGCCCAGGCTCCCAGCTGAGAGGTCATTCTGTGTCAGAGCAGGTCCCATTCTGTGTCAGAGCAGGTCCCACAGCCTCAGCTTAGGCATGTGCTCTTGGAAACCCTCCGTCTGGAAGCGAGGTCCGGATCCTCCGAGGTGCCTGAGGGATCACCGAGCTGTGCACACATCTCCTGCTGCTTGGAGAAGACCTTCAGGTGGAAAGGCTCTTCTCAGAGGCAGTGTCTCTGGAGGTTGAGAGTCCTGCTTGCTCAGCAGCTTCAGAAGCCATAGAAGTGAGCCTTGCCTGGTTGGACGTAGCTGAACAGGGCATGGGCCCGGTTGTGCTCCTCGTCAGGGAAGTAAAGGCGCATCTTGTCCAGAAGGTGACCCGGCCAGAACATGTTGTCATTTCTCTGCTTCATGTGACTCAGCTGAAGAAACCTGTGGGGAAAAGGCAGAAAAGGGATGAGAACTGCAGGCTTTGCAGAAAGAAAATTCAGGGTGGTTTCCCCACTTCTCTCATCAGGGCAGAGCCAAATGAGCCTGGCAGGAACCAGCAGCAGCTCGTACTTGTCTGACATCTCCTTGTCCAGCCTTCCAGACACACGTCCTGATCTAGAGTAGTGCCCAGATGAAGAGGAATCATAGAAGGAGCCCATGTCATAGTATCCTCCAGCCTGCCTGAGCTTCCAGGTGTTGTCTCCTTGCTGGATGATCCTGTCCCCTGGGAGCAGCAGCCCTGGTGAAAGAGACAGAGCAAAACGGTCCCCTCTCACTGACCCAGTCCCGCTGGTGGGCAGGGCAAGAGGGGTGAACTCCGGAGGGTTCCCGCAGTCCCCGGGGCTTTACCTCTCTGCAGAGTCCGGTCGGAGATGCAGACGCCGCGCTCCCGGCAGCGCTCCAAGCTCTTCAGGTAGCACTGGAAGGTGTCCTTGCGAAAGCGATCCATCAGCGGGGCCAGCTCACCTCCTATCGTCGTCGGCCACAAGTGCTCCTCCACAAGGTTATCCCAGAGTCCCCCCTGCCGGCCGTCCTCCTCTTGTTTCCTCACACTGCCGCTGACCTGCAAGGAAAAGGCAGGTGCTGATCAGCACCGTGGGGCCCTGGAGCTGCTCTGTTCCCTTCAGAGAAGCTGCAGGAAGAGATCTGCCCAGGGAGTGAGTGCAGGAAAAGGAGCTGGTCCCCTGCAGTGGGGTCCCAGGCACAGGCACTTCTCTGGGTTGTTCAATTTCCATTCAGAGCTCTCCCTCACTGGCAAGAGGAGGCAGCTCTGGATTCCAACAGACATTACCCAATGTCCAGCCTCACAACTGGACAGGACAAAGTGCCTGGCACTCCCTGGAGGGACAAGTCACAGTCTGGAGGACAGGCCAACTGGGTGACCAGGAGATGCCTCTGCCCCCAGACACAGAACCTGCTCCCACTTCTCCTCCCTTCTCCCCACTTTCCCAGAAAGGGGTTCTCTCCCCAGAGCATTCAGAAGCCAAATGAACTGTAGCACCTCAGCTGCAAGGCACCATGTGCTCCAGGGACTACTGGGAAGCTCAAATTCCCAATAACCCCTTGGCATTTCCTTGGCTGCTGTGCTGCCCTCTAAACCATCCCCCCCCACCAAGGCATGCAGGAGCACTTCTGCCACACTCCACTACCTTCTCCCATCACCTCCTCTCACTGAAGGCTTCCCAGTCTCTTCCATTCCACCATAGCTCACCTGTTCTTCTGGCTTGGTGTGGTCTTTCAAGTGTGGTAGCTTCCTTTTGGGCCGGGAAGGATGATGAGGCTTCACCCCTCTGTGTGGTAACTTCTTTTTGGTTTGGGATGGAGGACGAGGCTTCTCCCCCCTGTTTTGTAGCTTCCTTTTGGGTTGGGATGGAGGATGAGGCTTCTCCCCCCTGTTTTGTAGCTTCCTTTTGGGCCAGGAAGGAGAATGAGGCTTCTCCCCCCTGTTTTGTAGCTTCCTTTTGGGCCAGGAAGGAGGACGAGGCTTCTCCCCTCTGTATGTGCCCCCAGCAGAAGGTGGGCAAGGGGCAGTGTTGGAGATCCTTTCCTGGAAAGGAGAGTCTGCTTTCTCCCGGGGCAGCTGCAAGCAGAGAAATGACAGGAGGCTCTGGCCTGAGCTGCTTTCCAAAGGGAAAAGTTGCTCTTGTCAGGAGTGAAGCACACAGTTTAAAAGCAGCAGCTGGATAGAGATTTCTCCAGGGGAGCTGCTGGAAGCCAAGCTCCAGGGGAGCTGCTGAGGTCAAACCTCGACCACATCCTCGCTGCTCACACTGGGGCTTCCAGCACAACCAGATGCGCTGCTTCTGACCCACAAGCTGGTGGCAGGGCAGGGCTCCGTGGCTTCCAAAACTGGCAGCAAGGCCACCTCAGAACAGTGTGCTACTCACCTGGTGGGACCTGGTCAGGCGTGGTGACCTCCCCGTGTTTTTTGGGCAGGGGGCTCCAGTTCTGCCTTTCCCAGCCAGGCCCCTCTGCTGATGCTCCTGCAGGGGGCTCCTCTGCAGCCGGTTGCTTTGTCTCCCAGCTTGCTGCTGGGGCAGTCTGGGCAAGGTGACCTTCCCTGCTCTTCTCTTTCCATCTTCCTGCTTTTCCACCTGGAATGCCTTCACTATTCGTGTGCTCTTGGGCCCACGGGCAGACTGGCCTTTCTAGAGGAAGCCAGAAAGCAACAGCAGCATTAGTCTCATCTCTTGTGTGTCCCCCCCCTCACCTTCCCATTTTCTAGTGCACCTCTTTCTCCTAAGAAATCCCCACTTGCTTTTCAACAACCAAGAGGCACGACAGTTGTCTCAAGCTGTGTCACCTACCTGTGCCAGCTCTGGGTGTCTTTCACAAGGAGGCAGTGGCAGTTTGTGGCTCTTAGGAGGAGTTTTTCCTTGCTGCCATCCTTCTCTGCCCACACATTTTAGCAACAGCCTGAAAAGACACCCCAGGGTGAATGCAGGAGGAGCTCCCTCTCCATCCTGTGCTCATGCTGCTCACCTGCTTTGGCAGCAGAGCAAGGTCTCCACACAATTCCTCCCCTCCACAGAGACAGGGATCATCCTGAGCTGTCAAGCTGTTCTGTAGGGTCCAACCCACACAGAGCTTGTGCAGAACCCCCTGCACAAGCACTGGAGCACAAAGCCACTCTGATGAAGTCCTTTCAGTCTTACCTGCCAGAACACCTTTTGTCCCCTGGTTTCTCCTTGGCTTCTTGCTCCCTCAGCTTTCTGGCTGAGCTGTCTGCTGGAGCCTTTCTTCTCTGGTGGCACAGCAGGTGCTGAACAGCCTCTGCAAGCATGGGAGGAGAAAACCTCTGAGCACTGGCAGGAGGAGGCACAGATCTGCTCTGCAACGTTCAGAGCTGGCTGAGGCCTCACAGGGACTCCTCCTGAGCCCTCTTTTCTAAGGGAGATCTTAAGCCCTTCCTGACACCAGCCCCTGACCCTGTTCAACCCTCAGAATCCCTGTTCTCCTCCTTGGTGGGAGTTTTCCTCTGTTGCAGCTTAAGTGTCTCTTTTGGGGGAATGAGAGTCCCTGGCATTTTCCTCATCAAATCCCACCCACAGTGATTCCAAGAGAGATGCCACCCACCCATCCTCCCACAGCTCAGGGCAGAGGCCGTGGCTGACAGTGCTGATGGACCACCCCAAAGGTTTCCTCCCTCCTGCACAAGCACCCCTGGAGATGGAAGAGGAGTGCTCCAGGGTGAAACAATTCACCATCCACTGCAGTTGGTGGAGCTGAGCCCTCCTGGGGGCTTGTTGCCAAATGAATCCCGTGAGATTTGTCAGGAGGGGTAATTGGAGGCAAAGAGGGAAGGTGACAGGTTTTTACCTTGGGCCTTACCCTCGATGGAAAGCTTCCTGTGTTTGGGAAACCTGCTGCTGCTGCTGCTGCCATCGACCTCACTGCAGAGCTCGAGCTGCTGGATCTGCTCTTCCAGGTTTGGCATCTGCTCAGTCTGGGTTCAGCAGGTGAGGTCTCTGAGGGAAGGATCTCGATGTGTCCTGTTGGGAAACAACCCCTCTGCCCTCGCCTGTGCTCTACCAAACACTCTGTCCTGCTCCTCCCTTCCTCCTCCGAGCGAGGTCCAGGAGAGACTGCTCCTTGGGAAGCTGGGCAGCAGGGTTTTATAGAGAACAGGTGACATGGCAGGGCATTGGGACATAGTGATGGCACAGGAGGGCATTGTGACATAGGGATGGCACAGGAGGGCATTGGGTCATAGGGATGGCATAGAAGGGGCATTGGGTCATAGGGATGGCACAGGGGGGCATTGGGACATAGGGATGGCACAGGGGGGACACTGTGACACGTGTTGAGGCATGTTGTCCCTTGAACATACTCCCAATCCTCACTGCCCCAGGCCACCCAGCAGGGAAAGCCTCCAAGATGTCACCCAGTGAGGTTTAGGGTCAACACAAGAAAGAGTTTTTTCTCAGTGAGGGTGCCAGAGCTCTGGAACAGGCTGCCCAGGGAGGTTGTGGAGTCTCCATCTCTGGAGACAC
>JAOEGS010005216.1:0-24994 GCA_025447755.1 Corythornis vintsioides
TTAGTTAGAAAACCTGAGGTGAAAAGTAAAATCACTGAAGAGAATTTGCTCGGTTTTCATCCAAACCAGGACAGGGTCTTACAGTGCAGGAAAACACAAAAGAGTAGAGCATATTTTGTCCCATCAAAACAAAACAAAAGACATTTATTTGTATCTAAATACAGAGAAAGTAATATTCAGATTCCCTTTATAGTCTAAATGCAGGAAAAACACATTTGTAGAGTGTAATTTATCCTGCCCTAAATCACAGATCCAATGTGGATTCATTGCATGATTTCTTTCTATTGTAACTGGAAGACATCTGAACTGATCTGAGTGCACCATGTTTAGTGGCCAGTATGAGGTGAGATGTCTCATCCTTTGCCATTTCCTTGAGAATGGCACAAGGTTGAGAATTTCTAAAATGGAATTCCAGTCAAAGTGAGCCTGTCAGTGACACTGGACAAATGCTTCTCATTTAGGAATGGGTTCATTATTTTATTATTATTATTATTATCCCATACACTACCTGTACTGAGAAGAGTTATTGAAGTTGATTTGTCTAGGGTCTAGCTTCTTCAGCAGAATTCTGATGATGTTGATGAATAGGACAAAATTGACCTATTTGGGGGAAAGGAAAAAAATACCCATTACTTTTTAATGTAAAACTTTGCAGTGAAATGTTTTCTGATTTCAGTTACTCTGTAATTTGTGTGTAAGTTTATTCCCATTATTCCTGTTGGCAGCATTCAAACATCTAAATAGGTTGCATTCCTTCTTAAAGAAATAGCAGAAGATGAAAAGTTGAGAATTTGACTTTGTTAAGCAAACTTGTGTGATTAGTTTTATTTCTTTAGCAGCTCATATAATTCTGACTGTGAGATGGCTATTGCTAATATCTTCAGACATGGTTTATTAACATTTATTAACATCATCATACATGAAAATCATTTAAAGCCCAGTAGTTTACCCAGTAAATATCAGGCTCAAGTTCTATTAATATTATCACCTATAAACAGAAATCTATTTCCCTAGAACATTTGTATTAAAATTATGTCTGGTTCTGGACTCATGTAAAACTTTGTTTCCAAATGTTGTAAGGATGGTTTAGCCACTCCTGCTATTATTTCCCATCTACTGGCAACTCAAGATTTGTTTGCTCTGGGAAGGTGGAAGTTCTCTGCCTCATTTCAGTTTGCATTTTGCATAAGCAAATGTACAGTAGAAATTCCTCCATTCCTCTTCCTCATTTCAGTAAACAGTAACCAGATTTTCATTTTAAAGCCTTTCTTCTTCCAATTAATGTTGGCAAACTCAGAAGTACCTACCCCAACAGAAATTATAATAGGACCTTTGATTAGCCACCAGTAGGGAGAGTCTTGATTAATATCCCAGCATCTGAGAAAATAACAGTCAGTTTAGAAAAGAAACTTAAATGTAATCACAGCCATCAATTAAAAATATCAGCCAAGAATACAGAATAATGTGGGAAATAATGACTTACGCTGTGTCTTCAAAGTAGAATTTAGCTAATATCCATATCAGGGTGAAAAGAGTTGGAAAACCTGTCAGACAGTTAAACAAAAACTGTGGTTGTCCAGTTTGGTCAGTTCATCCAAATCTTCACACCTCTGTGTGGGTCAGAAGTCCAACACTTTGTTGATGGATTTGCTCCTCACCAGTATGCATGTGAAAATCAAATCAAAGCCATGCCCAGGTGAAAGACTTCAACCTGGCACCTTAGATTCCACATCCAGTATTTTGGACACAATGAAGAAACCTTTTTAACCATCCTGCCTTTATTAATTTCATGTCTTAAAGTCTGACTTACCCCAGCCAAAGAAAACAAGCCACCAAAAATATCTTCTTCCGTGAGAAAGGGATGAGAGTAGCAGACAGTTCAGGTAAAGAGCCTCTACCAGCAGCCACATGAAGTTGGTCATCATGAAATAGTGGCAGAAGATAACAGAGATCTTGCATTCAGTCTAAGGAACAGGAAATCATGGCTCAGGGGTGACCTGTGTGTACATGTGCTCAGCTGGCAGCTCTGACACACATCTGTCCTGGCTCAGCTCTGCAGACAGGATCTCACAGCTACATGCATGTTTACAGGGGGAGCCTCCAATGTAATATGATGTCTGAATAATGAGGCTTTAACCTTCATAATTCCTTGGAATCTCCTCTGGATTTTGCTTTATATCTCTATGTCAGAAACAGCTTGGTGTCCCTCCCACACATTCACTGTCTTCACTGGAGCCTGTACAAATGGAAGACTCCACAGCCCTTAGACAAATGGCCAAGGACCCCCTTTGTAACTTCTGACCAGTTTACTGTTCTGTGTGGCCCTGAGTGAGGCAGAGGAATCATCCATAAATCCCTGTTGAGAAACCATTGCCATAATGCCAGGATGTTTGGCTGTCTCAAGGCTGAGTTGATTCCCTAGTACCTCAGGTGTCTTGTGCTTTACAATTCATTTTCTAGTCAAAATATAACATTTCCAAAAGAAATCTATTTTAAAAGTTGTATGATGAGGTTCAATTTTAGGCTTCAGAATGTAGAAGATTAAGAGTGTAATAATACTGCTTTTATTTTTTCTATGGTAAAGTCTATTTGATTGAGGCTACTACAGGATCACAAAGTGATGAATTCAGACATGGGGTGCACACTTGGAGGTAAAACATATTGAATAACAGAACTATATAATTTTCATTACCAGGTTAGAAGGATAAAAAGACTAAACAGTAAAAAAAATGAAATCACATGTAGATGGTGTTCAAAAACATCAAGTACCACAGTATCTCACTTTTCATGTGCTTACTGTAGAGAAGCTGCAATGATCAACACCTTCCTCTTGGAAGAGAACAGCATCCTTAATGAAAATGGCAATAGCTTTCAAAATAAAGGTAAAGAAGAGCTGTACATGGATATAATTTCTGGGACATCGAAGCCTCCTGGAGAAAAAAAGAAAAGAAGAGATGTCCTGAAGTAATTGCCTTGTGCTGGCTGGAATTACAAAGGGCAAGAAGCCTTTGTTTCAGCTTGGGTGCTTCTAGTACAGGAACACTCTAGACACTGAACTCTGCAGGCAGGCAGAGATAGAAACCATCCTCATTAAAGCAATTCACCCACACTCTACATCTTCATCTCCTCTGTGTTAGGTGGTGCCCTGGGGATGTCTGGACTGCCAGATTGCAGCATCTCACTTTTAGGTTGTGTTTGTTACACCTCAGTCAGGTTTTTGCCTGGCATTAGCTTTGGGCCAAGAGAAGCCTGCATTTGAGGAGTTGTCTTCACTGGTACAACTGTGACTGTGGCCAGACCACTCCCAAGAACAACTGTGCAGAGATATCCTGGGCTAACGAGGCAGTTTTCTCAATTAGCAGAGTCATTACTGAGCAAGATTTTCTATACCCTGTGCCTTGGGGGGGTAAAAATGCCTTAAACCCCTCTATAGCCTTAACCAGGATTAGAGAACACTCTCTTCATCCAAGTTACTTTTAGGAGTTAAATGAATGCAGCTAAGAGCAATTGGATTACTTTAAATTCCCAGTTGAGATGAATTTTTGACAGGCTTTTGGATGAGTTTTCCAGCTTCAACTTTATGTTTTCCCTTCAACCTGAATATTTTAGCTAATAAGCAAAAAATTATATTAAAAACTGAATTCTACCCAGAGCCAGTAATCTCAGGGTCTCCTAATCTTCAAGCTCACACAGGTCATGTAAAATTTTATTACTGACCTCAAATGCCAACCCCATTGTTAACTCCAACTTTTTTCCTCCCTATTACTAAGTCTCTTGCTGTCCATTGTTTCTTTCCCCTTATTTGGGCTGGTTTGTTTTCCTGAGGTCAGAGTGGATGTCAATAAACAGATCTGTTGACTTCCAGACATGAACTAGGAACCAGCAGAGGTCAAGAAACTTTCCCCAGAGAAACCTGATTCTCACACCATAATGAAAAAAAATATAAAAATCTCCTTTTTGTCTTGCAGAAATACAAGAACTAAACAAAGATTACTAACATAAATCCTACATGGCATCAAGCATTAAACCCCAAAACAATCAGTTTTACTCTAGATGCTCTAAATTATGCCTGAAAATGGCTAATAGCTGCATAGTTCAGTAGGAAAGAAATTATCTAAACGTAGACAAATTCAGAACCTACTTTTGCTATCATGTCTGTAGCTGTAAATGTTTCAATATTAACATTTGTAGTGCCAGAGCAACACTGATTCAGAATCAAGTTCTTTGTGTATGTTCTTACTCATGTAAAATTCACTGGAGCCATAAAAGTCAATCACACATAGTTCATAAAAAGTTATCTGCAGCTAAAGCAAGTGAATGTTGGTTATTTAGGATCAAAGGGAGTTGCTGAGTTTTGCCAACAGACAGGGTTTCTGTTCCTGTTCAGATTCTGCTTATGCCTGATCATTTTTCATTTCTTTCCTCAATTTAATATTATTAAACCAATATGGCTGGGAATTTTTACTTTTATTCTCCTGGATTTCTGTTTATTTGACTTTGTTATGTCGAGTGTTCTCTTACACAGTCTAGGATACTAAGAGCTGCTGAAAGAATTGAAGCTGGAGGGGAACTTTACTTACCTGAATGCAATGAGAACTGTCACAGCAATAGTGAGTGAGGTGATGGACACGCTGTACCCCACAGTGTAGATGATCTTTATGGTGGAGAAGTAGGAGTGCTGTGAAAGAAGAGAAGACTGTCACATAACCTGCAGCCAAATGACAGCTCTTCTACTTATCCTGGCACTTTGGCTTTGTTTGGTGCTTCCAATCTGTTCACATCCCTCAAGACCTTTTTTCCTCCCTTTTAAACCCACAGCAAGTTTGAGCTCAGAGCACTCACTGTGTTTCTTCTTTGACAACCCATTCCATAGCTATGGGGATCCAGTCTGATAAACTTGTATTGATCAGGATGGGTTCAAGCTCATGCACAAAACCAACTCAGTGCTCCACAAAGGCACTGTAAGAACTTTGACTTGTTTCTATGAACATATTTGTTATTCTGTGCCATGTTTTCTCCAGAGCAGTAGCAGGACAATCCTGTTGGCACCTGGATGCCTGAAGGATTCAGAAATCCATTAGCCTCTGATCATCAGCTCTGCTTCCTTCCTTACAATTTCACCATCTATTCTCTATTCCATTTTTATTGTGTTGTGGGTTGTTCTGTTGTTTGTTTGTTGATTTTTTTCCCCAGGTCATTATTTTCCTTTTTTTTTTCTTGCTGCCAAAATCAACCCTTCCTCAGTCAGCATGTCAATCAAAATGCATTTCAATGTAAATGGCACCTCTGTCAGACACCATCTCAGAGTGAAGATGAGCTGGAGCTCAACTATCACACATGGAAGCAGAAAATAGAATGAACAAGCTCTAGGCTGCAAATCTTTCCCATCAATCTAACACAGTCTGTCTCTTGGGTCCCATTTCAATGTTTTTGTATCTGAAAATCTACAGAGCTGTGCAGTGCATTGCTACAGCTCACTGCAGGGAATACACTTGTTATACAAGATACTGCTTTGGAATCTTAACTGCAACGAGGCATTAGAAAGGCTGACAAGGGATAGGCTTTGTTCTAATCTTTTAGGTGCTTAAAAATTAGCTGCATAAGTATGAGCAGCTGAGTCTATAGTGAAGCAAGCAGTGTGAGAGCATGGCCACAGGACTGGTTAATTGTGAGAACAATCCTGTTTCTTCTGATTCTGTTTGTTTTGTAGTTACTGAAGGGAAACAAGCACCCCCAGAAGACAATTCAACTCATTGTAAGATGAGACCTTACTATTTTCTGTCAGCAAAAGGAAGTTCTGTCACTACACCTGCCTTAGGGAGTGCAGGTTGATAGGTGGGGTTCAGTAGTGAAACCTTTGGTGTTAAGGACCCTACATCCATGTAAAAAAAAATAAATCTATAGATGCATTTAAGATTGTTTTGACATCAACCATGTAAGGAAGCAATAAAAGAAGGAGGGGGAAAAAAGGGAAGAACAGCATTTCAGTTTGTTTATTTATGGAGAGCAGCAGGTACTGAGGCTTGGAGGCTGAAAAGGAAGTTTGAATTAAACAGCTTGATAATAGTCAGTACAAAAAGTAGTGGGAAGACAAAAGAAATATCCCTACAATGATGTAAAATAGATTATCTCGAGCAAGTTGAATAAACAACTGCAATGTAAATGTTATTTTCATTCTCTCTGTAGTGGTCAAAATAGGATAATATTCTGGGATGCCCCAGAATTCTGCTGTTAATATTGAAATGCCTTAATTCACATTGTGTGGCCATTTAGCAGTGAATCTACAGCTGCTCCATCCGTGGGCAGTTAACAGAACTGCAAGATTGGAATTTGCAGCAGGTTTTATTTCTATTCCACTCTTACATGGGAGTGATAAAACATCCTTAGCAATGCTCCAAAATGAGTGATGAGAGTAAAATCTGAATTGTGTCCCATACTCAGTAAGCAATTCCAGCCTCAGCTGTTTCCCTCTGCAGAAAGGGTTCCTGTAACATCACCACTCACATCTAAGAGTTAAACTTACTTCTTCAAACGGAATCTCATCTTCCACTTGACAAGCAACATGGTAGGGAGGGAAGGGGTCAGACCAGCCTTTCTTTGTGCAGTTCCTCTTCACCACCCCAGCTGAAACAGGAGCACTGATTTTTCTGGTGAACAGCCACATAACACAGAAAAAAAACCAAACAGAAGCCCTCTTGCTGGGCGAGCAGAGGGAGAGGATCTTCCCCATTAGGGTCTCCCAGTGCTGACAGGACATTTTCCATGTGGACACTCAGGTAATAGAACACTTCTTACTTTAGCTGGAGACAAGCAATGGGAAGAAGAGGGAGAACCAAGGTGAGAGAGGCAGAGGTGGGAAGGAATAAGGAAAAATCCTATCAGGGACAAGGAGATCCATGGAGAAGCCCTGCTCCCTCAGACTTCTGCCTCAGTCAGCACTCAATCTTCTCATGCATCCCTCTCTCTCCCACCTCCCCTGGGCCTTTCTCCTTTGCAGGTCAGGGGCTGGAATGAGCAGTGTGTTCTGTGAGGACAGCACGTTTCCATGGCAGGGTTTCTGAGTCAGATGAAGGATAATAGGAGAATCCCAGGGCAGGAAATGAATCTGCACAGATGAAAGGGATTTTCCTTATCCCCCATTTATAACCAGCATGTGTTGGGTGAGGTAGAGCCTGGGCTTTGCAGTTTCTTATTCTTGTGGAACTGCCAAATGCAGTCTTGCCTGGAAGAGTGTTTCCTCCTTATGGGCTTACAGTTTGTTCCCAGCCATGCTGACCCAGAGTGAGCAGTCCCAGAGGCATTAGTCTGCAGTCCTGCACAGGACCCAGCACATGTGCTGCTTCAGTGACAGCATTCTGCTCTTATCTCCAGCCTTGGGCTTAAAGAGCAGTCACATCATTCATTCCTCTGCCTCTCATTTCATTCCACACTAATCACAGCATAAATCTCATAAAGCCCCGTGCTTAAGTTCTGACCTAGACAACCCCCACGTGAGCTCTGGAGAAAAATCACTCAACAGGCTGATCCCAAGGCCTGTGGAAACCACTGGGCATCACTACTGATTGCAGGGTTCTTTAGCTCAGGGCCTCACCACAGCCTATGGCATTATATCCACTTCTATATAATGTTTAAAATGTGAGAAGAACAGCTCAGTTCCCTCTCACCCTGCTAAAATCTTTGCAGTTATGCTCTGATCCAACTGGAAACTTGCAAAGTTTTGTCTTCACCCACCGTTTTTACCAGTGCTTTTGCCAGGCATGCAACATAACTGCAGGAGCACAACCATGGCAGTGCCTCACCTGGCTCCTTCAGGAAGTGAAAGAGGATGTTTGGGCACGGGAAGGCAAGAGTCTGTCCTGCATCTGCCTCTGGCCAGCACAGCAGCTTGTCCCAAGTTCTCTTGCAGCCTCAAACAGAAGTAAATATGTTTTCAAGCACAATTATATTGAAGCAAAAGAAAAAACATGTAATACCAAAATTTAAACTTTGATCCTCCACCCTTTACATGTCTTATAAAAATAGTTTAGCCACAGTTTTTACTCTACAGTGAGAAATAAACACCTCCAGAGAGCTATTGAATCTGCTTTGGTTAGACCTCCTGTGATTGACTATCCATACATGGATGTGAAAAAAATAAAAATAAAAAATTGAAAGGAATGGGAGTAGATCTGAAAAGAATGGGATGAGGGACATGAAGTGCAACACTCAGCTGTGCCCATTGGCAGCATGGCTGTGTCCTGGCTCTGCACAGTGTCCCTTCTCTTTCACTCTGCCCACCCTCACCCATGGCTACCTGCTGGGGTTGCATTGCCATGCTCTTCTGAGCCCTCCAGACATTCAGCCTCCTTCTTCTTCAGCTCTGTCATAACATCACATTCTGGGTGGACATTCCCAACAACCTACAGGGAAAAGAGCTTCAGCTGCTTAGTAAGAAGTCTTGAACATCTCTGCTCACTTAGATCTCTTCTCATGCCAATGTATGCTTCTTCTCCTGCATTTACTCACCCTGGACAATGCAAGCCATCCACACACAAGCTCTCTACTCATCATGGACAGCAGCTCTTGCAAGAAGCAGCTTTATTAGTCAGTAGAAAAAGCAGTCAAACTGTTTAGTGAAAAACTATTTTACAACATTCTCTTGGTCTGGTGAACTGTGCCCAGAAAAAGCCTCCGTAGGCAGGAAATGTGCCCATTTACACCATCCAAAATTATTTCTCCTGGCAAAAAAAGGAGCACATTTTGCCTGTGAAAAGTCTGCTCATTGGAGTGCTCGTGGCAAGACAAAGCTAGTTTGGCTCATTCACCAGTCAAGGAAACTTCTTATTTTTTTCTTTCTAAGTCTCCAGACTCATGCCAACATGTTACCACGTGCATCTCAAACACAAAGTGAAGCTTTCAGAGCAGAGATCCCTGGCAAAGAGGAAACAGTTTAGCAGGAGGATCACAAAAGGCAGGTGTTGAAAATGTGATTACACTCAAAAGCAAAGAAAAATATCCTTCCCCCCCCTTCTCACAGGCATTTCCTGATATCTGTGTGATCCTGAACACTGGTTTGCTATTCATTCTCCAAAACAAAATATGAGTGAGTCCTCCAGGCTTTTTAATGCATTAGGGCATTTCTAATTCTGCCATAAGTGTCTCTGCTGGTTCAACTCCTGTGTTACCTGCAGCATCTCAGCTGCTCACATGTTAAATACCATAAATGCTCCCAAGGCAGATGAAATTGTAACTCACAAGGCTCTGTAATCTGAACTATAAGAAATCTCTGTCAAAACTCAGCTGTTCCTTGTAACAGCTCTCCTCCAATTTCTTCTTTGTCACTGTCTTTTAAAGCCTACCCACACAAAAAGGGGGGGATTCTGCCAATTCTGTTGTTTCTTCTTCCTGACTGTGTGGTCAGAAAGCAGTGAAATGCACTGATAGAGATCCTACCCTGCATGCCACTTCTGCTGCTGTTCTTCACAGTGTCTTGCCTTGTTTAATTGGAATCCAAAGCAAATAAATAGAAAAGAGACTCATGCAGAAAGCAAAGCTGCATCTGACCATCTGCTCCAGGAGGAGAATGAACAGTTGCTGAAAACAATGAAGTAAAAGCTGTTTTGCAATTACTTACAAGCACTGCCAGACTCAGGGTGTACAAAGCACAGTGGTATAAAGCACTGCAGCTCATGTTCCAAAGCAAGACCCAGACTTCACTCCTTTAGCCTTTCTTAGCATCCTTCCCCAGCTTTTGACTTCTCTTTGTCCTCTCAGTTGCTGATGTGAAGCATTTATCTTTTTGCACAGAAGTGACGTAAGGGTGCAGTGAGGTGAGAAATAAATATTAACAACCCTCCAATCTGTAGTGAAACTGCTTTGCACCTTTTGGTTTTTGCTGCATGCTCTAAGACTGGACTGGATGAACTGAGGGATTGATCTGAGGAACATGGGAATCCTGCACCTTGTGGCAAGACACCAGGTTCTTTCTTTTGTGGCACAAAATGTGTTTTCAGCACTTGGTTGTAGGTTGGATCAGTGGGGGAACTGAGAGTGTGCAATGCACCAAGGTGTCTTTGGTGAGCTGAGGTTGACAAGCTTTCCTTTCAGTGTGTGCATGAGGATTTAGGTAACTTTCCCCACAGCCTGGGGGAAACCTTGCCTGAATTATGCAAGTTTTCACAGTGCTGTCTAAAACAAAATTAGAGCTGTGTTCCTGCCACTTTTCATCATCTAGTTCCAGAGGATGAAGCTCTAGACTTTGTAAATGAACACTCATAAATGTATTCACCGTGGACAAATGCTCATATTTTTCCTAACTTCATTTCAGAAGCTACAGAATCTTAATGGAAAGATTTCCTTCCAGAGGTATAGCACGGAAACTTTTCAGCCCATCATGTTAAAGTTACTTTTTCATCTGGTAAATTTAAGAGAATTAACACTTCAGAGTCTTAATTCGTCCTGCCACATGGCTTCAAAGTAATGGCTGGCAGCAGCATTCAGTTCTTACCAGTGTTTTGCTGATTACCTCACATCACCATTTGAGGAGGTACACAACCTAAATATTTACACTACTCAAAGTGCTTTTGATAGTAAGACTAGAACAGGGAATTTTAGCAGTTTTACAAATATTTAATATTGTTATATTCCTTGAAGATCCTATAAAACCATAGTGCCTGGTGCTGCCATCACAAGCTGATGCCAGCACTCAGACACATTCCTTCTCCTTTCCTTCCAGAAGAGAGTCTAGATTAAAGAAAAGTCTTGGCTCAGCATCCATCAAGTTTCCTGTCATATATCAGTGCTACTGAGGTCAATAATCAGGCCATCCCACAAATGGTCTATAATTCATCCCCCCTACAGCATTTCGAGCTGTGTTTGAAGAAGAATCATGGGCAGTCCTGTTTCAAATGAGCAGAACCTCACATTTGAAGGGGAGCCACTTTTCTGGTCCACTTATTAGAAAAATACATCATGTGTGAGTAAGCTGTTGGTGTGCACGTTAGAATTTTCCATTTCAGCCACCACATTTGAACCATTCTGTGTGTTTATTCAGTGCTGCTGGAGTCATGCCTATAAAAACCACAGGAGGCATTGCTTCCCACTTCTCAGTGCACCACAGCACACAGGCAGCCCTATGGCAGAGGCTTGGAAAGGCTTCCACTCTACAGGACAATGAGGGTTTCTATAGAGGGGTCTCATGCTGACTGAAATCCACCACACAGGAACTCTGATGGCCACGGGTCAGTCTGAAAAACTTGGCTTTTCTGTATTTTTAGCCTTAATTCTGTCAATCTGCAGCACAGACATTCCATTAAAATGAGTTCCTTCCTATGTCGCTGTTCTGTGCAAATTCCCAACTGGTTGTGGTTAGGGAGAAGAAAGTAAAGGGCTTGTGGGGCTTTGGGGTTTGTTTTTTACCCTTAAAAATGGCTGTTTTTTCAAATCAACTAAAAAAGTTTCCTCAATAACTTGAAGAACTTTGTGCTTCTTAGTTCCACCATCAAAAGCACATCTGAAGAACTGGTTTTCCACAGACACCAAGTTCTCACTTCCTACCAGTTCTATCCAAGCTTTCCAGCCTTGAACACCACCCCTGCAAGCCTGCACCCACACTGCTGAGCAGAGCAGGGATTTGATAGCTCAGTCACTGCTGCAGCTTCTCTCCACTCATCATCTCCATGACCAGCACACTCACCAGCCAGTTTCTAGTGGAGGCAGCTTGTGTTTAGAGCTGCAGAGCAAGAAATGTGCTTCCCCACGGGCTCTCCAAAGAAGAAACTCTGACTTTTCCACAGCTCTCAAGGATTTTCTTGCTGCTCTTTGCAGAATGGGTTGAGCTTCTGCTACCAGCTCACATAGTTTGTAAGGTACTGGCTGATTTCCCAACAGCTTGTTGCCTGCTCCCAGCCCTGCCACCCCTGTTTCTGCACTGCAGAGCAGCATCCCAAAACTCAACTACAATTCTTGGGGGTTTTCTGCCACTTTCTCTCTCTTTGCAAGATCTGCTCCATCACGGGGATGTTTACACAGGGATTAATCTTGCAGAGTTGAATTGTAGCTTTTGATTTTATTGGAAGCATGTCTGAAAATGTCAGCGAATATCTGCATATTTTACACCTAATTAATCTGATTTGGTTTGCTGAAGGTTATGCCAGAGTGAATGAACACAAACAGAACAAAAGTCAACTACCAAAGCTGGATGGCCTTGCTGAACAGGACAGGACAGTTGAATTTCCCCAGGCAAAAAGAGCAAGGGTGGTTTTACTTTAGACAACCCTTGTCCTCTCTTCATAGCCTTGAGAGCTCAGTGCTCCTCTACACCTGATTTCTCTCAAGCAGGGTTCAGATTTGTGTCTCATTTGACCATATCCACCATGGCACTGCAGCTACATCTAAATTGATGACAGTAAATAATCTCTCCCAACGTGCATAGCTGGGCACTGACTCCTAGAGCACAGATGCTGGGTGGTGCCAGGCTCAGCTTCACCCTGGCAGGGAAAATTCACCAGCACAGCACAGTCCAAAAATCTATAGAGAACGTTTCCACAGCAATTAACAATATCTAGTTGTCTCATGATAATGGAAAGGTGGAGGAAACCATAATACTCTAAATCAATATTTCACAATCTTACCATTTACCTAAAAAAGAAAGTAATGACAACTTACTGACATAAAAAAACCAGGCAACTTTGAAAAGTTAAAAGTAAAAAATTACATGAAATAGTCAAGGTTTCCGAAACAACAGCTACAGCTCCATGTTTCCCAAGGATCATGCAGGGAAAGGCATTAGGATTCAGCATTGAGAAAAGGGCATTTGGTCTTGAAATTAATTTAATCAGCAGGGTCAAAAGTCAGGATGGAGTCAGGACTCCGTTGGTCTGCCAAGGTCACACCCACGGGCACAGACTGATGATGAAGTTTGTAACACTGAAAGCAAATCTACTGCTAAATAAAGGGAAGTTTCAGCCTCTACTCTTGTCTCCCAGAGGCTCTTATTGCCATGACAGTTCTTCAGAACTATTGAAATGTAGAGGAAAAGTGTGGGAGGGGAGGGGGGAGGAAGGCTGGGTCTCAGGCATTTAACCACAGCTCCAAGAATAGGCAGTTGTGTTGTGCAGACGTGACAGAGAAATGTTTAGTTTCTGAGAAAATTAAAAAGAATGTTTGAAACAGGGCAATTTTAGACAATCCAGAGCTTCAAAAAGGTGTGGAAATGGGGCCTTGAATGATCATTTAAATACATTTAAATACTGAAGACCCCAAACATGCAGACATAAGTATGCAGTGGGTGCTGGTTTCACACATACTGCCTTCATCTGTGCTATGATCTAAAGTTTAATGCTGATTTTTTACTCAATTTCCTTCTTTTTACAGGTAAAAAGATTTCCTTTACATCTGCTTGTTACAAGAAGTTGAGCCTGCTGTTTACAAAGCAAGACTCCAGGAAAGCATCTGAGGATCAAGGTGGCCAACAAGGTAAAGTGATGCCAGTGATGGAGAAAGGCAAAGTTACTGGGTGTGGAAATGAGAGTATTACTTATTTCCTGCATGCAGCAATACTTCATGACAGTGAGAAGTATATGATGAGAACTGGTTTCAAGTGTGTTTATTTCAAGAGTCATGGCCCTGTCCTTAACCCACAAGCCTTTCATTTTCCCTGCTGTTCAGCTGAGGAGGAGAGTGATAGAGCAGCTTAATGGGCACCCAGCATCCAGCCAGGGTCAACCCACCACACTTACAAATCCACTTACACTGCTTCTAGAATAAATGCAAGTGATTCATCTCCAGAAGAAGGGTTGAGCTTTAGGTGAGTTCAGTGACCTGACCTGTTCTGCTTGCTTTGAGATCTTAGCCTCTAGAAACAGAAATTATTAGTCTGATTTTTACAGTGCCTGGCAGAATGGTAGCTCAGACTGGAAGAAGAAGTAGCCCTGAGCACAGAGCAGCAATTAAGTCAGTGATAGCCAAGTGGTGGTCATGGTGTTGACACCAGCACAAGATGAGTTAAGTGCTCTCTCTTGGTGGCCCATGGAGCACAGAGAAGCCTGGGCCCCTGGGGTTCTTCTGCAGATGGTTTACCACCAGAGCTGGGCCAAAAGCTGAGGGTTCTGATTGCATTGGTTACAGTAGTAATGAGAAAAGTAAGAAACATGTCATTATTTTGATGACACAGTAGTAACTGAGAAATTACACAACGTGGTAATTCAGGAATGACTAAAGAGAAAAGGGAACCATAATTAACTACTCTATCTTGCAACAGAGACCCTTATTTGAGGAAATGACATAATAACATGGAGCTCACCTCTGCTTACAAACCCAAATACCAGAGAAAGAATTCTCAGTTCAAAAACTGTGGTGACCTCACAGAAGTACTGGCAGAGCAACTTTTGAAGCAAAACAAGAAATATACACATATGAAAATAGACAGGAGTGTGTAAATGGGTAAACCATGACATTATGGTATATTTTCAAGTTTTGTAGGAGAATAAATTCTGACTGACTGTTTTCCAACCAGCCATCAGATTCAGTGGCTTTTCATGTACTGGTTTTAATTTTAATCTCCTCAAAAAGAAGTTGTCCCACACATGATGAATCTCTTTGCAGTATCTCTTAGCACATTGCTGTATCAGCCTTACAGGTCCCCATTTTTCATCATCTCCCACAGATATCTTCTCTCTCAAAACGTGACAATACTGGATGGTAGCCACTGATAAACAGAGAAGGGACCCCCCCACCATGGCAGCTTTTCCAGGGGTGTTACAAGGTGTATCTGCACCTCTTTGCCTTGGAAAGGGGAACCGGTTTACTTAGCTTACTGGGAAACAAAGATTTTGGAGGTTTACTGAAATTACCACAAGATACATTCTCCACCTCCCCCATTACCTTTGCAATATTTTGATATCTTTCCATGATGGATAAATAGGTGGAAAAACAAAAAAGCACCAGGTGGTTTATTACACAGGACTGAACAACAACACCAAGGGGAAAAAAAGGCCAAAATGCCAAACAAACAAAGAAAAAGCAGGTTTCTCTTGGATTATTCATATCAGTTATGTAAGACTTGCTCTAGCTACAATAACTGAGGTAACTGAGTCTTTTAACCCTGATCTAATGCCACACTGATGAGGATTTAATTCTATGACAGATGGCTGTTAAATTGCAAAGATCTGCACCAATAGTGATTCACATCTTCCCTTGGCAACCAACTCTACAGCCTAGTTTTTCTTGTAGTTATGAAGTGTTTTCCTAATATTTGATCTAATTCCTCCCTGCTGTCTTGTAAACCCATTTCTTCTGCCCATAATGATGGGAAGGAATAAATGATGCTTGTCTCTTATGTATCACTTTTTTTAGCAATCCTCAGTTAATCACCAATCTCCCTTTCTCTCTAGAATCACACACCCAGTTCTTCAAGGTTTCTCTGAGACCTTCCTTGCCCAGATTCCTCATTCTGGGAGCTTTCTCTGAGAAAAAACAACCTGGAGAATTTTACACATTATTCCAGAATTCAAAATGCAGTTGCAGCTGCAGCTCTGCCCAACAGACCCAGAGCAGTTCCTGCCAGGATTCCAGGGTACTGCACATCATTCCTGCAAAGTCATTGAGCTTCAGTCTGCAGTAGCTGAGGTGTCACAGAAACAGAGAGAGAAACATGTGCTTTAAAAATAAAGATACAGCCTCAGATTTTGTATTTCTTTGAATGCAGTGGCTGTGCCTGCAGGGACTTGGGATGAAGTTTAACTCCTCCAGCATTCCAGGGCAGGTTGGACAGGGCTCTGAGAAACCTGCTCTAGTTGTAGATGTCTCTGCAGGGGGTTTGGATTTGGACTAGATGGCTTTTAAAGGTGCCTTCCAAACCAAACCATTCTATGATTCTAGGATGAGCCTGTGATTTGCCCTGCTGAGTGCAAAGAAACACACATTTCCCCCTTATGTGAGCAGTCAGGAAAAAGCAGAACTGTGCCCTCCAGCCTGATTCACTCTTGTAATTAATGACACTGTGCCTATCTCATTTCCTGGGAAGTTCCAAGTAGTGAAATCAGCCCTGACACCTTGTTCCTGCACAAGAACTGTGGGTAAGTTCCACACCAAAGTGACTACGTGATCTGGAGTTTGGGTAAGAGGGTGAAGTGTCAGGAACAGCTTCATTTTCTGACACAGGACACAAGCTGAGACACTGGAATGTCTCGACCTCCAGAAGTGGAGGTTTTGGTGCAGAAAGCAGGCATCTCACCACGGCTAGCAGGTCAGTGCCTGCCTCTGGTCACTCACATTCACATGGGATATGGTGCCACAAACTGAAATTCTGAGTGTCAGCAGAGAAAAGGTGCATCCAGATGGCAAAATGTGCCAGAGAAATTTTGAAAACGTTCTAGAGGAAGTGTTTGGTTTTTTATTTTGGTGTTGGGTTGATTCCCCCTCACAATACACACACAAACAGTGTTATCTTGCAGGTGGGTTTTGGTTTGTTTGGGTTTTTTTAAGGAAGCACTTTCCTTTTTCCCTTGGGTGTTGCCATAGTATATATTGGCCATACTCCTTTATAAACCTTTCATCCAAAGACTGTGTGGCTAATCTAAATGGTTTTTTTTCAATTCTATTTTCCACTTTCTATAGAAAATAATCTCTTTTGGAATCACATTTGCCTGAAAAGGAAGCCAGGGTTTCATGCACCTCTTGCCCTGATAAATTACACCTCTTGCTTTCACACCACTTCACTGACAGAAAAGGAAGGAATTTACTTGGCCACAGCACTGACCCTCAGCTTCATGATCAGGAATTTCTCACTCTGAGAATATCTCAGAATACTCCAGTCATAGTATTCTGTGAATTCTCACTAATCAATGAAGGCCAATGGTTTCCCAGCAGGCAAAGCTCTCAGATGGCAGTTGTCACACCCAGCTCTAGTCCATGGGCAAAAATGTTCTTGTGCTCGTTGCCTTTTGTGCAAGATCCAGTCTGGTGGATGTGTTCTTGCTAGAGATGAGTGTGAGATAACTCAGCCCTCCATGTGCTCATCTTATTCCCACTAACAGCACACACGTGGGCCATTGCTGGTGGCTGGGTGACACGTTTGCAGCCCTGCCAGTTTCACAAGAGCTTGTCTGTGTTGCTGCTGCCTCTATCCTGGGGTGCTTGAAGAGGTGAGAAGTTCATTCCACTTGACTCAGGCCACAAAGCAGACTACTGGCCAAAGTCATTCTCAAAGAAGAGGAGCAGCTCTGAAGGGAGAGAGAGAACTGGTCATATTGTTTATTGCTAACTATTGGTTGCAAAAGGGCATGGGGGGGTTGAAAGCTGTGTTTGAAAAGAACAAAACAATGTGCCCAGTGTCTTCATCTGCACTGAAGCACTTGCAACGTGCTGAAAGTGAGAGAGTTATTACAAAATGCTTCAAAAGGCTCCAAAAGGTCAGCTGGCCTGCTCCTGTTCCCTCCCAGCTCCATGGCACCTCCTCGTTGGCAGACCAGGGGAAACTGTGAAGTCCTTGATAAGTGCTCCTTAGCAACAACTACAACATCAGTGTGTTATCAACATCATTCTCACACTGAATCCAAAACAAAGCCCTGTACCAGCTACTAGGGAAAAAATTAAATCAGCCAAAACCAGAAAAAAAATTATTGACTATATTGAGTTCTGCAAAATGTGGAGAGGAAAGAAGAGATCTCAGATCAAGTGGGACACCAGAGTACCCTTGTAATGAACTCCAGTACCAGAAGGACCACGTTTAAACTCTCAAAACCAAAGACATTGATATTAAGCTAGAAATCCTGGCTATAACTGGGCAATTATGTCAATAAAATAATGGTAAGAAACATTCTCTGAAAGCTGTACCTCAGAATATTTGCAAAGTAGTAAGTAATTAAAATACACAGTGCCTGTGTAAGGTCATGAACAGTTACTTTTTCAGTTTTAATATTAAAATCTTCAGAGGAAGGTTGCTGCTAGAGGCATAACTGTTGTGTAGATACAGACTATGAATTTCCACACACATCCCTCTGTTTTTGGGCTGTTGTTTTTTTTATACCAGCAGTTACTCACATATTGCTTCTTTTTTTTCTTCAGAACAGTAACTATTGCCTAACATAGTTTGTCCAAGACCAGAAATGGAGTTGGTGGCTGGGCCAGCAGCAAAATCCAGGGCCCTTCCTCTGCTCTCATTTCCTAGACATGAGCTCATGTTGTTTGAGAGCTACGTGATGCAAACTCCATTGCTATCCCAGTCTGCCTTGAGCTGTAACTGGGGATGACTTGGCTTCAGTGGTGATTGCACTGAGCCCTTATCATAACCCAAATACAGCTTCTCCTTGTGTGCTTTCCCAGAACACAACAATATTGGCTTCACACCAAGCTGGCACTCTGCAGCCTTGGCAGGGAAGCTCTATCTGTAGATGAGTACACACACAAACACCCCAATGTACACGTGTGCACACCCTCACACACCCACAGCCACTCACTTCCAAGCACTAAGATATGAGAGGGGGTAACATCTCATTGGAGATGTTAAAATCACCCTGTTCCAGTTTGAAACACTCATCCTCACTCCTTATGGCTGTGAGGCAACTGAAGCCTTTCAGAGACTTGAGTCTGTGTGAGGCAGTTGCTCCAAAGCTTGACATAAAATTTGCAAAATCATTCTTTTTCCTTTTATTTGACCATAATCCTGGTGGCAACTCTTCCTTCCCCAGCTCCTTTCTTTGCTGGCTGTATTTATTACAGTCAGGCAGCTCCACTTTCCAGCTCTTTGCAAGTTGGGGTGGAGAAAACCCACTGGGAATCCCACCCATCTGAATATCCTGGCAAGACACTTGGGTCTCACTGTCTCCTTATTCTGCTTCTTTGCAGGATCTGGGTTTCTTTTTAAAGAACAGAGCCCTTCAAACTGCTCAGCCAGAAGCTGTGTCTCTGGGTGCCAGGGGACAGCACAGAGCCACTTTGTAAAGCAGTAGATTGGCTGCCCTCCCTGCTCGGAGGGAGAAGGGCACTTGGATGGTGCTGAAAGCCATTTGTCAAGGCATCAAAGGGTCTCTGCACCTCCATGGAGCCAGCCCTGGGAGAAGGAGGAGGGAAACCTCTCCCAAGACTCTCTCTGTCACCCTGTGAGGTTAAGAATTAGCCTTTGCACTTGGGAAATGTCAGGGAGGGGAGCGACGGCTCCTGGAGAAACCTCACTGTGCCCAGCACACGCAGGCCAACACCGTGGAGATTTGGCTTGGCAAGCCCTGCTGATCTTAGCCCTCCCAGCATCTTCAGGCTGCTTTGTGATTGTCTTCAAAGGGCATTTCTCCTCTGCTGAATCTCACAATGTTTTGTTCACCCCTCTTTCCCAGACAGCAAAAAGGATGCTCTGTGAGAAGCACCCAAAAGAGCTAAATGTCATAAATCCCCATGGTGCAGGAGACCCAATTGTCTCACTGGGCTCTGGCTGTGAAGCCTGAACACAATGTGTTTCCACTACAGTTAGCCTGTGCTTGGCAGAGCTTTTCCATCCAATGACTTATCTGCGTGGGCAGCAAAGCTTCCCTCATGGGCTCATTCTTCCAGCCTCCCTTTCCCACCTCTACCATTGTCAGCCTTCCAGTCACAACTGCAACCCAGTCTAGCAGTCGTCATTGCTTCTGGCTTCCTTTCAGACAAAGACTGTTTCTAAGCCATCTGACAAAGCTGTACCAGCTTCACGAGGCCTTGAAATGACTTAATCCAAGGAGGAAAAGTTTGCAGATTACAGTTGCTAAAGGAAATACTGCTTTTAGATTTCCTGGCCTTCTTTTAGCTCAGACAAGGAGGTGTGTTCCCCAGGTGACATAATACCAGCAAGCAATAGCCTGAGTGATGCATCAGTGTTCCTTTCTGCTGCTCACAGGCTCTGAGTCCTGCCCTGACAGATCAGGGATGTGATTTTCTCATTGTGCTTGTTCAACACAAATACTCTGCAAAGATCCATCATCAAGAGGATCAATTGCATGTCCTTCACCACTTCAAGGTGTGAGCTTTGCCTGCAGGTAGTTAAACTTGTGCTATGTCCTCATTTGTTTGTCAGCCTGGTTTTCATACCTAATATTCAATTTCTAATTAAATGGCTGTGTAAAAATAAGGAATTAAGCAGAATATCTAGATATTTTCATCCAGTTGTGGGGCAGCTGGTATCTTCTACAGCATGCTATGGAAATGCCATAAAAATTATGAAGGAAAACAAGGTAGATGGAAACAAAAGAAAGGCTTCATCATTTGTGGTCCTAGTCAAAGCTGTACATCTGGGCAAGCTACTGAATTTGTTAGGAGGGAAAATGAAATAGAAGGTTGATCCAGGATAAATAAATTCATAGCATCATCAACGATGTCTACAGCAAAGCAGAACTGAGACAACATACATATATTCACATGTCACAGATACATATATACACATATTCACATCTATTGTGGGTCTCTGGAACACTTCAGGAACCAACAGATGAACTGCAGAAATCTGAGCTTTAGGTTACTTGCCTCCTGTCTCTGAAGGGTGTTGCCTGTCCCCATAACTCCTTCAGACCCTAATATTGCTTCTTGTATTACTTACGAAAGTGATTAGTGAGAACTGGGAGTTGGGAACCTGGACATGCTTTATATCCAGCAAATGAAGAAACTTTAGAAGGAAGAGATTGGCAGAAGGGAAAAAAAAAAAAGGTATGTTTCTCAAAGTCAAGTTGTTCACAAACTGCCCAGAAATTATGATGTTAACCAGACTGTTCCATGGAGACTGGTTGTATTTCAGGCCAAGTCTCTTGAAGTGCTAATCATCCTTATCCTTCCTTTTGGTTTCTAGCCCAATGTTTGACTCCTATGTTTCCCTACTGCCAAATGTCTCCTTACAGCAGTCCAGGTTTAAATCCAACCCTGTGCTCATGTCCTTTCCCAAGTAGGAATATGCTGGAATTACCAGTCTCAGTGATGATCTGAGATTTGATTTTTCATTTTGATTGGTGTAAGAAAAGAGAAGCGAGAAGGAGAAGAGATTTCAATTTCAGAAAGAAGTTTGATGCAGGATGGAGAAAGTCCAGAGCATACAAAGTGTCCAAGGCAGACACTGAAATACAGCAGGTGCCAGAAAGCCTGTGAGAAGTGTAGGAGCTGACCAGCCCAGTTCTGTTTGTATGGGGTGCAGATGGATGAAGAACATCTGCTCTGAAAGTCAGTAAGGAAAGATGCTGCAGAGCTGGGAGAAAAATTCCTATTAAGGCAGAGGCAAAGGTTGCAATACATCATCACCATTAAGGCTGAAATACATCATCATGGGCCAGGTGCTAGGCAAAAATGAGACATGCACCAGTATGAAGCAGAGGAGAGACAAATCATGTTGGGGTAAATGTTACTGAAGATCTGAATGGAATAAGGGTGGAAATTATGAGGCATGGGAAAGAGAAGAAGTGCAAAAGGGATGCAGCATTTTGACAAGGGATGTTCATGGTGCAGCAAAGTCTGTCCCATCTCCAGCCTGTCTGCTTGGCTGAAGGGAACAAAGCAGAACAACCTTTCTGCAAGTCTCTGAAAAGAATCAGAGAAGAGTTCCTGCTGGGGCTCATTTTCCAGTCTCCAGTTCAAACACACCACGGCCTGTTTGTTCCCACAGTGCAGACCTGACCTTAAAATCTTTCAGAGGCTTTTGCTAACTGCAGCCCAGCTGGCTGCAGAGTTCCAGCCATCCGCTGCTATTTTTAAAGCCCCAGGTTGCAGACAGTTTTCTTTAGCTACCACTCTTCTGGGGATTGCCTTAAACAGAACTGCACAAAGCAGCAAGGCCCCCTGGTAGCATCCTTGGCATCCTGAGGGACAGAAGCACAACAGAAAAGGAGACAGCACTGACCTTGTGCACAAGGATGTTTAGTGGAAGATCCATACTTCTGAAATCTCGAGTATGCAGGGGCTGGGAGGCTTCATCTTCCAATATATAGTCACCAGGCAGCAGCTAGGACATCTGAGGGAACTACTGGATGAATTTGGGTAAGGAAGGTGTGGAAAAATTGGAACTTTTTGTGTCACCTTCAGAGAAAGGTTTCTTAGCTCTAGCTGGGTGTTGAAGACCAGAGACATGGACAGAGAAAGTTGTCTATTCAGCAGGTTTGCTTGCTCTCCTGTCAGAAACATCACTTTATATTCCCAAGTTCAAGGTTTCTCCCATAGCCTAGCATAGGCTGCCCTTCCTGCTTACATCTCCATTTGAGCAGGTTTTGGTTCCACTTGGAAAAAATTGAAACCAAAGTAAAAACAAGCAGTAAAAAAGATCTGTCCAAATGATGCCTGTGATTATAATATCAACTGGAATCTGGGTCTTCATCAAAATGCTCCCAAGAGCTGTGTTACATCTTCCCTGAGATAGCAGGAGCTGGCAGAGTGTGTTCCTCACAGACTCATTAGCAATTTGATGTAACTCTGGCCCACATATGTGCTTTTCCATATGTAAGATTATATGCACACATATTTATACACCTACACACTGGCTTGTCACTGAGTCACATGAAAGTCATTCACTAGTCTGAGGATCTGGCTTGGCACAGGGCATCTCCTGCAGGGACCCTGCTGGTTCTCATACCTCAGCTATCACTGAATCCCATACATTGCCAATTCATTACATCTGCAGCCCTTGCAGCAAGTCCATTTCTACTCTATCCAGGCAAAACATTCAAGTGAATTTGCTAAGCTTATAGAACTGGACACTATTTAAACTATTTATGCTAATTTCTTTTTGGAATATATGTGCACTGGTCAAACCCTATAGTTTTTTTGGGGCCATTATTAAAATGAACAATGATTTCAATGGTTGAATGTTCTCAGGAAACAGCTATTATTTATCAAGAAGCCAAAGTCAAGGCTTCTTAACAATATTGCACAAAACTGACTAATTGGACAAACAGTCCTTCAAGGGAAGAAAGAGGCCATTGTTCATACAGTGAAAACTGTAGCATAATAATTAACCACTCCAAATGTTTTTGATACAAGGTCAGATGCAATACAAACTCAAAGTGCTTGAAGAGTCCTCATGTGACAAGCCAAAGCACTTGACAGAGGACATGGACAGGACTCAAACACGTACATCGGAAACACCCAAACCACTTGATTGGCTACACAGAGCCTAAATTGTCTTCAGGGTCCCTCAGATCCTAAAATTCAAGTTCCAAACAGATCTACAACATCATTCCTGACAAAGTTCAGCCAGGAGTCTGAAATCAATAATTGCTCCCTGAAAATAGACATTCCCAGATTGCACTTGATCTGGATCAAGAAGACCAAGACTCTCACCAAAGGTGTCTTTCACTTAGTTTGATTTGAGTTTTCTGAAAGCTCATTTCCATGTACCCACTGGACAGAGATTGGTGACAAGTGAAAGTGAATAATTCCATCCTAAAAATATCCCTGAGACATACTGAGTCACTTCAGGAGATGCTACTTTTGTAATGAAATTGCCCAGTGCTGCCTGCAAGGTCCAGGAGCAGGCAGCATGAGAGGATTTGCAGCAATACAGCTGAACTCCTCCTGGGTACATCTGTCAGCCTCACAGTGAGAACGGATAGGATATAAAATGGAGAAAACCCATCATTTCCCCCTTTAATTCCTGCCAGGTTCTTCTTGAGAAAGCAATAATGTGAAATGGTGAAACAAGAAAGAGCTGGGGATCCCCAAAGGAAACCAAATGTGTGCTGCAGGTTGTTGTTTTGATGCTCACATCCGTCCCTTGGGTAGATTGCTCCCTACAAGTGCTCCCTTTACTTTTCAGGAAAAAAAAAAAAAAAGCAAAAAATATGAGAGCTTCCAGCAATTGCACTAAACAGTCACTTTTGGCCAAGGGTTGCTGTTTGGGTCCCATGCTTCCAGGAAACATTGTTTGGTTTGTTTTCAATGGCAAAAAAAATAATTAAAAAAAATTAATAGACCTATTATAGAATTAATAGCTCCCTGCAGGTTTTTGTTGAGGAGCAGGGATACAGCCTTTAGAAAAGGGGGTGGACACAAACTAGAGATGAAATGGAGGGATCACCTTCAGCTGCTTGCAGCCAGAAGCTTGCAAATGAAGTGCAAAGGAGGAGAAAGGTGAAAGACATGTCTAGAAATGCTGCCAAAATGGGCAAATGGTATCATTGCATTGGGCATTTTCCACAAGCCTCTTAATTCCTCTTGCAAGACAAGAATAGAAAGAGAACAGAGGAAATGGCACAATGAGGGCAATTCCTGGCACATTGGAGGTCATGACAGATCAGGAAGTTCGGGAGATCATGGAAAGGGGAGTGTGCTGAGTTTCTAGGGCTCTTATCAAAATCTAGAAATCTCACAAGACAAAGACTGAAAAAGCTGAAGACCTTCCATTCAGCCAGGCATGGCTGGAGGGCAGTGGGGTGTGTAGTGCAACCAAGGTGGAAGGAAAAGGAACACTCCTGAATGCTGATCAGATCCACAGATCCCTGCCTCTGATGCTGCCTGTTGCTGCCCTCCATCCATTTGCTCCTCTGGTTATTCTGTGCTCATCAGACTGAATACAGTGATGTGTCAACCTGTGGCAGGCAGGAGGGCTGACATCCACATCCCAATACCATTATAGCCAAGGGAAATAACTGATCTGGTGGTAAATTGGGGTTTTAACTGGTAATAAATTATTGGGGTCATATTTTGCCTTCCCCAAATCTGTAACAGACTCCATCTGTGGCTTCAGCAAGAAGAGGATTTCACAGAGAAGGTTTAAGTGAAGTCCCACTACTGAAAAATCCAAATTTAATATGTTAACTCCCTTTGTAGATCTGAAAGATTTGTCCAGCAGCACACAGGAATCTTGAAGTCAACAGGAACTTCTCAGGAACATCATTCACAGCCCTTTGTGGGATATTATTTCAAGAACCCAAAGCAGTGTGACCTCAGATGGCTAATGTCTAATTATCAATATTCCTATTTAAACAGAGGTTTGATTTCACAATTCAGCATTGGAAAGTCTATAAAATGACACATTATTCCCCTAGGGGCTAAGCATTTTCAATAATGTCAGACAATT
>JAOEGS010005217.1:7625-56486 GCA_025447755.1 Corythornis vintsioides
CCTTCCTCCGGAGGTGCGCTGGGGCCGCAGGCCGGGCACGGACACCCTGGGCATGGGGCTGGCACCCTGGGCATGGGCTGACACCCTGGGCAGGGTTGTACTGGGCATGGGGCTGACACCCTGGGCATGGGTTCACAGCCTGGGCATGGGGCTGACACCCTGGGCATGAGACTGACACCCTGGGCAGGGTTGTACTGGGCATGGGGCTGACACCCTGGGCATGGGCTCCCAGCCTGGGCATGAGGCTGGCACCCTGGGCATGGGACTGACACCCTGGGCAGGGTTGTCCTGGGCATGGGTTCCCACCCTGGGCATGGGCTAACACCCTGGTCACAGCTGTCCTGGGCACAGGTTCACACCCTGGGCAGGGGCTCCTACCCTGGGCATGGGCTCACACCTCTCTTCTCTTCCTGTCTCTCTTCCAGCTACAAGGATGCTTTTGAGGACTTTAAGGAGAAAAGCAAGAAGCACAGATATTACAAGCCTATACTGATTGCAAATATCAACAACTGCTGGAATTTTAGGTGAGGATTCAAGAGAAAGGGCTTTGCTCCTTCCTCTGCAGGCAATGGGTGCTCCAGATGGGCAGAGGAAGGTTTGGAGACCTCTGCATTTCTCCCTCTCTTTTGAGGGCAGATTATTCTGACCGTGCTGGTATTTCCTTGCAGAGACTATGCAGAGAAAAACATGGCAGAGAAGGAAGACACCAAAGCCAGCATCCTCAGCACCCTTGGTGACATTGAGAATGGTGTCTTCGACGTGCTGCTCCAACAGCTCTTTGTCCAGCTGAAGGTACCAGATCCTCACTCCACACCCTCCTGCCCCATGGCTCAGCCTGTGCTGGTGCTGGGCATGTTCTCCTGACTTGTTATCCAGTATGAACCTTTCAAGCCATCAGTCTTCCTCACCATGAGGAACTGAGAAGGGGTCACAAACCCAGTACAGTCCTCCCAGCCCCTCAAAGTCATTGTCACACATCCCTGCACAGGGCTGCTTGCCACACTGTCACTGTGCAGAACACTGTACATAGAGAAATGCTAAAGACACGTGTGCATGGAATTTGTTTTGAGGGAACTAAGCAGATTTTTTTTCTTTTTCAGCCAATTTATAAGAAGTTTACAGAAAATAAGTGGGACTCCAGCAATGAAATTATGAATGAGATCATTAAAACCACCAGCAAACACATCTCAGATTTCCGGACTCTAAAGGACCCTTTCTACCACGTAAGCCCAAGTTAAATATCAGAGGGATTCTGGGGTGCTGAGGTTGCATTTTCAGCTCTGATCCTCTATGACTGGAGCTGCCTTGAGCACAGTGGGCTGGTAAACTGGCCTGGCATTGGAGAGCCCTCTCAGGCAGGATTGCCATCATCATGCAGTTTACCTACATAAGCTATGTAAATATTTTTCTTCACTGGCAGAAGCAGACTCCTGTAGCATTGCTGCAGAGTCTGCAGAGAAAACCACTCCTGCTGTAGAGAAAGTACTCTAGGGATAACCCAGAATATGGCTTTATTTATATATGAGTTTGGTTTAGCAACCTTGAAACATGAATGTAATCTCACAGTTCTGTCTCATGGCTCCTTTGATGGCCCTGAGGGCTAGAGTAGATGGATGAAACTGGGACAGATCCCAGATAACTGAGCCCCAACCACATTGGCAGCACTGCTGGAGTATATATATGAAACAACAACATATAAAATATCTTTGATTTCCTGCCTTTGTCCTTTTAGTAGCTGAAACAAAATTATGATGTTTTGTGTATGGGAGAGAGGAACAGGAGGAGCAGCATGAATTCCTGTTTCTCTGGAGTACTGTTAATTCTCTAACACATGAAGATCTTTTCTACACTTTAAACTCTTCCCAGAAGGAAATAACATTTGGAAATTCCCACATTTCCCTAGTTTGAGTACAAAGAAGTTCTCGGCATCTAGGATGTCGCGTAACCAGTCATGGGGAGGTTGGCAACCAGAGCCACTCCTGGTGTCTGAGCAGCAGCAGGCATTTAGGGGGGAACCTCTTACAGCACCCAAGATGTTTTTGTCCTCCATCCCCAAGAAAAAGACAGATGGATGACCCCCCCTTCTCCTTTCCAACAGGATATCGTTGAGAAGATCCACGCTCATTTGGTTAAAGAGTACATCGTGAGGCTGCTGAAGAGGAAGGTCAGCCTGAAAAGTTCAGCACAGCAGCAGAACTTGGCCCAACACATCTCCAAGAATGCTGCTGACTTGGAATCCTTCTGCACCAGCAATGTACGTGAGTGCTCGCCGTGCCCACAGCAGCACAGGCACACAAAAAAAACCCCAGGAAAACTCATTTTTCTGTGGCCTCCCATGAGGCTTTCCACCTCAGCTTCATTTCCTGGAAGGCAAGATGTGAGGCAGACAGAGGTTTCCAAGTGGCTGCAGGCAGGAAGGCTCCCCTGCCACCAGCCCGTTCCTCCTGGGTATGGAGAGTGATTATTCCACCCTCCTTCATCCTGTGGCAGTGGTTTTCTTTTGAAGATTTCTAACAATAGAGTCAGAAGGTTTAGTTAAACGCTGCACTGCTCTGGTTTCAGTACCACTTCCCCCTCACCCTTCATTTCCCTCGCTCTGCTGCTTTTAGGTCAGGCAGGGGCTGGGTTTCTGCTACACAAGAAACCTCTCAGAGATGCTTGCTTTTTCTGCACAGCTGAAACACTCCTCTCTGTTCTCTGAGATCACCTCCTTCCTTTCTAAATTTGCCTGCAAAAAAGCTAAGCCAAGCCCAGGCCTCCACCACCCTGGGAACAAGCCTGAGCATCGTTTGGCACAGGTGGGAGGTCAGGCAGCCAATGCCTCGGGATATCCAAGAGCCAGAAAACAGATCCTCTTGGGGCTTTTACCTGAGTGGGCAGGGAGGGCATGTTGGCAGTGCCTGGAAATGCTAAAAGCAGGCTGTGTGCAGAGAGGGGGAGAGCAGCACATGGCAGTGCATTACCTGGCCCATCAGCCCTTGTGCACACCCTGGGCAGCGTAGAAACCCAAGGGAAAGAAAACCTGATGGGAGGGAAGATCAAAGAGAATCTGTTGAGGTGGATGTGGAAACCTCAGTCTCAGAGTAAACCCTACACTTCTTGTGTAAGAGGATTAAAAATGACCACAAAGCTAAGCCAACTTCCTCAAGGCAAGTCCAGGCTAGATACATCCCTGAAAACAATGAGGCACCTGAAATTGCTGCCAGTCCTTCCCTGTTCCAGGAAAGGCTGCACCCACCAACAAACAGCTCCTGGGTTGGGGGGAGGTCTGCACCCCCACAGCACCCTGCTGATCACTTTCTCTTTTGGCAGGGGTCTCAAGCCACGTGGCTGAATTCAGCACTCCCCAAGCTGGCTGAAATAATCCAACTTCAGGATTTAGGTGCTATTAAAATGGAAGTTGCAACACTTGCCAGGACGTACCCAGATATGCGGTAAGAGATGCTGAAACAGGTTTGAAGATAGATACTTGTGTGGGAGCTTATCTGAGCCAGGAAAAAGTCAAATATAGGTGATGTTCATGTTGACTGAGTCTGTAGAACTGGGTGGGGGCTGCCTGCTAGGCTGTGGCAATTCCAGTGCTATCAGACAACAAAATATTTAAAACCTGATTATAGATATTGCAAATTCCAGGCTATATTTTCTCCTTTGCCTTGAAGATTCCCTAACCTTCCCCAAAGCTCAGGGGCCAATGCTGTGTCCCTTGTAGGACTGTCACATGCTGAGCTGTCATCTGCTGGGGACCTCAGCACCCACCGCAGGGTAGGGGGGCTGCATTTTGGTGAAAAAGATTCAACCCATGAGATGTGTGTGAGGAAATAACACCTGCCCGTTTCTCCCCCCAGCAAAAGGCACCTGGAAGCGTTCCTGTACATCAAAGCCAACTTGTCGCGCAGCGAGCTCAAAAGCATCCTGGGCTACCTGGCAGACAGCACGGCGGCCACGGCTCCCAGGGCACCGCTCTTCTCCTGCATCAACGTGTCCTAGGCAGAGGCGCCTCTTGGCACCCCCTTGTGTCGGACTGCCAGCTGAGAGAGGCTGGAGAGCATCTCCTGGAGCGATGCTCAGCGCATCGCCCCCTCTCCTGCGGGAAGGACTTGCACTGCGCTGGGCAGCACCGTGGGCATCGCGATGCCCCAGCGGAGCCGGTAGAGGTGCCCGCGGGAGGAGCAGAGCAGGCAGGGACCAGGGCTGCTCCTCACACCCCTCCTGGACTTCCCGCAGGCTCTCCGCGCTACTGAGCAGGCGCATCCCACGTAGCTGTTAGTTTTCTTACGGAAACGAAGGGAAATTAAAACCGAATCCACAATTTAAAGCTGTTGGAAAGTCCCACGAGAGCCTGCCTGCACCCCTGAGCTGGGCTGCTGGGAGAGGCACCAGATTTCAGGTCAGGAGATGCTGCTCAGCCCTGGCAGGATTCCTGCGGTCCCACTGTGCTGCAGCATCCTCAGACCCGAGGCTGCACACTGCCCCAAGCAGCAGCATTACCCAGGGGCATCAGGGTTTCCAAACAAGCTCTGGAGAGCCCTGTCTGTCCCCCAGCCACAGCCCAGAGAGGGCAGCTTGTGCTTCCTTCACCTCTGTGAGGTGGGAGACCCACCTCCTTGGCAGCTGCCAGCCCCTCTGCAGTGACCCCAGCCAGTGCCCCAGCTAACAGAGGGGTAGCAGCAAGCTGCCTATGGTGTGGGCTAAGCCCTGGCACCTAGCAAAGCCAAGGGTATTACTTAAGCCCTCCTTATCAAGGAGAGGACTTATCCAGACCCCACTAACATCACAGGCTGTATCTGGGTGCTGGGACTGGTCTCAAGGGCCATTAAACTTTGAGCCCCCTGTGTGCACCACCCTTTCCCTGCCCCTCTTCTTGCTGTGAGGCAGATAGGATGTGAAAACACCACTGGGTTGGGAAACTGCTTTTGTTTTACAGCCCAGGTTTTTGGAAAGCAAACAACTTGCCAAAACATCAATGTGTTTAGTTAAAGACCTTTCCCTTCTGTTCTTCTCTAGTTCAACTTCTGTATCAGGCTGTAGAAAGTTGGTCAGTAAGGAAGACTCACAATGACAGTGCAAGCCCTGTAATGTATTTATATGCATTATACCATTGGTGTATTTTTGCATCCAATTCTATTTTTTTTTCTCAGTTAGAGATATTAATTTTCAATGTTTATATTTAAACAGTATTCAAATATGCTAGAAATGTGACTCATTTATTCCACATGTAGTCCTGCCTACTCCTTCCTAGGGCCAGTCCTTCCCCTCCTTCCAGCCTGCTCTGCTGACTGTCACCCAGGCAGGGAGGGTTTTGCTGGACTACAGACAAGCTGGGAAAGCAGAGGCACCCTCTGTGCTGTGTATGGGTCTCACAGCCTGGCTTTTCTTGCTCTCTGGAGCAAGGACTGGTGTGTGTGTGCTGCCCTTATGGTATCTGGCCCAAAATGTCAGCCTCTAAATGCTACCACAGCCTCAATGTCAAAAATATGTCAATAACTGACATATGTCAATAATAAAAAGATATTTAATGTACATATTTTAAATATATATGTATTTTATCATCCTTACTTCTCTGGCATCTCCCTTCCTCTGTCTCTGCTGTCTCCTCCAGTTCACCCAAGCCTTTAGCAGATGCAGCACACCAGAATTTGGCCCCCTTTTGCCCTCCCCACAGCAGCTGCTGTCCACAGGGAGACAGAAGCAGGAGGAGTCCTCTGCCAACAGGCTATGGGATAAAATTGTACCCTGGGTGAAAAACAGTGCTCTGGTTTTGGTCTGCTGCTTAGTCAGCAGTGCAAACCTCCTTCTCCTTCCATAAGCACACTCTCAGTTCCACAAAATTTCATATATACACATCATTTCAAAACTTATTACACATCATTTAAACACTTATCACAGTTAAAACCAAATGCCAAAATTACTTCTGACAGTGCTGAGCACTCTTGGCAACTTTCACCTATTGTGCAACATTTTCTTTCCTAATTAGTGAAAGGTCATGTTATTGCTATAAATAATTGCATTTTGATTTAGAGATCTGTTAAAGGCCTACAGAAATGCATCACACAAGTGATTATGCTGGTCTTTTACATAGATAAAAGGCTCCACGTAAGTACATGCTCAAAGGAAATTAGTGAATCTGATTATGTATCAGAATGAGTAAGAGAAAATGGTTTTCACACACATTTCATAGGCCATATGAAACTGCATTGTGCAATTCCCCTCATCCTGCTATAAAACCCCAGCTTTCAGCTCTAATGAGCCCATGAAACTACTTTATTTATCCTCCTGCATGACTCGACATTTACCATGGCATTTATTTGTGTGTGGCATATTACACACAGCCAGGAACTTGCAGGAGGTTGCACGAAGCTCTCCTGGTAGCAGATCTGTGCTGACAAGCAGGGCTCCTATCAACTCAGTGTGATTTCCTGAGGTCAGTGTGGATGGGTTTTCTTTGATGTCTGCCTCTTCTCAGAGGCACAGCAAAGAGCCAAGGCAGAAAAAAATCAGCTTCATAAAGCAGTTTAGAAAGCTGCTTCCTAGGCACTGGTACTGTGGCACTGCCAGCTCCGCCAGTCTCTTGTCACCAGTGTCACCAGCCAGCAGCAGCCACTGCACTGAGCTCACACACACACTCACTCCTGGCTCCCTACACATCCACCTCACCAGGTACTTCCATCCCTTGGCAGAAGACTTGAAACCTATAGAGAAAACGTGCAAGAGCACAAACCAGAGCACGGCAGAGGGTGGACAGAGCCATTACTCACCTCTGTGGCTCCTGCAGGAGCCATCTCTGCTTCCCAAGCCCCTGGGGAACCTCTGTCCTTGCTGCAGGGGGAGCCAAGACCAGCCAGGGAGCTCCTGGACTCCTCCCAAGTGTAAGCATCATCTAAAAAAACCAGAAATCTTCTGTTAGAGCATGATGGGAAAGTCTATGGTCTGCAGACCTGGAAATTAAGAACCCAGAATCCCTGCAGTTCCTCCCTGTTGAGGCTGAATCTTCTCACCAGGATCCTGAGATGGCAGCACTGGACTAAAGGGCATAGGATTTATTGATGTGCTGGTTCGGAGAGACACAGCAGAACAAAGTGGTTTGGTAGTTGGGCTTTTCCAAATCCATCCTGCATCCCCAGGCAGACTGTCCTGTCTTCACCAACACACACAGTGATGTTCACAGGTCCTTCACCTGCCAAGACATGTAAATCAGGAAGAGGACATGCAATTACATATTCACAAAGCTTATGGCAGCAACTTGCTGACCTCCATTTGAAAATCTTGTATTGAGCTTAGCTGGTGTGACCTGTAATAGGGAAAACAGGAGCAAACTCAGTCCAGGTGGAAGAGTCAGTGAAGCCTGGTCTAGCTGGGGGTCGTGGTGTCAGGTCTTGGGCTGGACTTGATGATCTCAAAGATATATTCCAGCCTCAACAATAATTCTGTGTAATTCTGGCAATGCTTGGAGCATCCTGAGGGAAAGCTGCACCTGCAGTGAGTGGGGCTGGCAGAGTCTCCTTCCCCAGGGCAGTTAGACCACAGGGGATGTGGATCCAGCATCTCCCAGCACAGCTCCACATGATTCCACATCACCTGCCTCTTCTTTTCACAGCCTGGGTCAAAGGGGGGTGCTGGGGACAAAGGAGCAGGAGTCAGTGCTGGGGAGGAGAAGCTGGAGGTTGGTAGGCTTGGGCATGACAGCAGCAAAATCGTGCTTGGCCACGCTGTAGATTGAAACCTAAAGAATAATTGCTGCCTTCCTGCGAGAGCCAAAAGAGGATGTGGCCACACCACCCACACTGATATCCCTGAAACACAAAACACCTCTTCTGTGGCCACAATAATAGAGAAGGCAGCTAATGTCAGGGGATTTACTTATCAGCACAGCAACCACAGATTCCCCCTGCAGCAGAGGCACAACTCTGCTCTGGGGGGAAACGTGATGGAGCAGGAGCACTCACCAGGCTCTTCGGGTTCACTTTGCTGGAGGAAGCTTAATTGTGTTTTTTTAAAACAATATGAAGTTTTTAAGGCTACTGAGAAGTGATCTGTTGGACATCATTTCTCCTTGTTTTCTTCTCTGGAAATCTGGTTTAAAGAAAAAATCCCTTTGAACTGACCAGATGGGAGGCTTCCCTGCAAAGCCATTTTTCATCTCTTCTCTGGGCCTTGGCCCCTTTCACCTCTCCATAAGTTTCAAATGTTCACCCCAGCTCCCCTCCCAACACTCCCCAGTAACGACCTTGAACCAGGTCAGTCCTCCCACCCTTTACTCAGCAGATGGGACACACCAGGGCACATCATGTACCCAGAAAGACCATCATTGAAGCATGAGAATTCATTGCTATTTATCCAAGTAGTTTTCATCCAAAGAGGACAAAGGACTTGATCTGTAATAAGTCTCCCAAGGGACTAATAAAAGAGGAAAACTTATCATTTAGCAGAAAAGCTGAGCTCTCAAAGTACTCATTAATGTTGGAACCACTGGGATGGGGATTGATGAGCTCTGAAAGGGAGGAGATTATAACAAACTCTGGGGTAGAACAATATTGGTCCTGGAGTCTCTGGGAGCTTTTGAGCCCTATCAGAAAGGCTGGAGCCCTATCCCAGAGGCTGGATGCCAACCCCAAGTCCCACTGGCAGGAGCAGTGCAGCCTGAGAGCTAAACCAAGTGTACAGATTAAATATCAGGATAAATTTAACAGTGCTGTGTCCTAGTTAAAGGAGAGCTGCTTCTGCTCTTTGGTTTCATTGCAGTCCCCTCTGCCCCACACCAAGGTTACACACCAAGGAGTGGTGAGAATATCTGAACTGTGGGGCAGGGACAGTCATCTTCACACACCAGACCCTTTGGCTTTGGCAAGGTCCCAACCCCAGCATCCCACGTGGTGACAGCCCCTGTACAATCTGCCTGGGGCTATGCAGACACAAAAAGCTTGGGTGAAGCTGCCTACTCCCTCTCTTCAACATGTGGGGAGTGACAGGGGTCTTTTCAGTGCCCCAAGAGAGGCATCTGACCTGGCAGGATCCTGGTAACCACCCTCTTCTGACAAGAGCATCTCATTCCACCTCTGAGGATCACAGGGCTTGGGGTAGCTCAAGAGAGACAGGTAGCACCCTGTTCCCACCCAGGTGATCCCCTGGGGCAAGGTGACCTGTAAGAGTTACTGAAGAAGGGAGGCAAACCAAACCAGGGTAACTCTTGCACACACAGGGTGGGCTAGACCTGTTTCTGGAGGAACCTTGGCAGCTTGCAAAGGTCTCACAGGTAAGACTGTTAATCTTGGAGCTGGCAAAATGCAACGTGAGCAGCAATACAGGCAACCTTTGCTGTGTATCAGTTAGAGAAACAGGAGGTTTCCTAGAGAAGCAGGGCTGTGGAATTAGACTGAAGTGGGTGCAGAGCCACCTTCAAGTACCTGCCATGCCTCTGCCTGTACTCAGGAGCTTTTTGTTGGTCTGTTTAACTGTCCAGCTCAGCATCCCCTTCTGATCCATTAAATATCACAGAGACTAAAGTATTAGTGTGGAATGCATGAACTGCCCAAGCTCCCATTTTTGTTTGATTTGATTTCTCTACGAAGCCTCTCTCGAGGAGCTCGGATTGCAGTTAGTTAGAGAATATTCTGTCAGATCAGCAAATGCAGCCTGAATAGCAGCTTAGGAAGAAAGACCAGATTCTTCTGTCATCCAGAACAACCTCTTAAGCCAACATTTTCTGTGTAGAAAACACAGTTAAGAAAAGAAGAAGGTTCCACCTTCCTTCCACCTACCTCAAAACCTCACTGTCCATGCCTCCTGTGGGCGAGGCACAAAAGCCCATCTCTCTGTGTAACACTATTTCTGTAGAAAAACCCATTTCCATACAAAATAACACTATTTCTATCCATTAATACTAATAATGCTAACACTATTTCTATAGTGCCCCACACAGATGCTGCTACCAACTGGTTTTCTCACAGACACTATATCCAGCCTTTTGCCCAATTCAAAGAACACTGCTTTCTAAAAATTCAAAGCTTTTCTCTATGGGAAGCAGCCAAATCAGGGTGTTTTGTGTGGCAAACTCAAACCATGAAGACCAGGACTTGAGACCTTGTTGCACCAACGTGTGAAAAACTCTTTCTCCTCCCACACCCTGCCACAGTGTGCCTAAACAAAGCCTAGAGCTGGATTTAGTCATTATTCTTTCTGGTAATTCTCTCTTCAAGGACAACATCATCAAATTCAGGCCATCCAAGCTTACAAAGTGACATATTATGAAAGAAATACAATAACTCAACAGTAGTATGTGAACATCTGAAGTCCCTGATGTGTCTTCTCAGCTGTGAGGATGAGGAAACCCTATGGTCCTACCTCAGGCAGCAATTGCACATTAGGCTGAAAACTGCTCCTCTGAAGAACTACCTGGAGATCACCACGGGCAGAGGTATGCAGAGCAGAGTTATGCAGCTGAGCATCCACCAGACCAGCAGCTGCTCTCAGCCTCCCTCCAGCCTCAGCAGCACACCCTGGGCACCGTGTTAGCGCTGCAAGAGAAGCAGGGATTTCATCAGCCTAGGGATGGATGTGCCCTGTCAGTCCCGGGTCTCATGTCTGCTCTACCTTCTGCTCTTTCACATTTCTCTCCTGCCCAACAAGTGCTTGAGGCTGTAGCTCTCTGGGAAGAGGCCAGTGCCAGGCTGGCTGGGTGCCCAGCCCAACCTGCTGTAAGTGGAGCTGTCAAGCACTTCCAGCAGCACAGCAGAGCAGCTCACACACATCTCCCTGTGCCCCAGTCCAGCTGACACAGGCACAGTGTGCATCCACGGGGTCAGCCCACATCGAGCTAAAAATGTGGACACTGGGAATTATTTTTATTTGCTTTCCTCCACACAGTTGAATTGAGTTTGTTTCGCTTTGGCTTTGTTTGCTTTCGTTTATCTCTCATTACAGGAAAGCTTTGGCAAGAGAAATTTGAGCAACCACAAGTCTCATCAAGTTAAAGATGTCTGGGAGAGCTCAAACCCAAACAGCCTGCATAGCTCACTCAAAGCCCTGTAAGCTGAGTTATTAGAGTCTGTATTGTTACACCTGCACTAGGCTGTATCCACCCAAGAGATGTTGAGTCATGTGCTTCTGTAAGCATCTAAGATGGACAGCACTGGGCTGAAAAGCCCTTGATCCAGCAAGGGAGCTCTCTGCTTTGTGTCTCCAGCAGAACACACCTGCCTGCTCCCACTGGAGCACCCTCCAGTTCACAGTGCACACGGATCTGAGCCCAGCTGAAAACTCCTTAGAGAAGTGGACTGCAGTTTTTTTCAAGGCAGACACATAGCAACAATCCTGCAGAAATCACAGTATACTCCAACTGTCTCTAACCACACTGCTGCTTCAGTGGGGGAAGAGCTATTTGACCTTGTTCCTCCTTGGAACAGCATCTATTTAGATGGCCTCTTGTGCCCAGGATCACAGCCCAGTGCTGAGTGTTTATTCTCTCTGTGAGCCAGGGAAAAGAGCTCGGCTCCATTTTACAGCCCAGCAGATGAAACACAGATGTGACCTGCCCCTGGATACACATTTCTTGAGCTTGCAGCAGGACAAAGACTTGAGCCCAGGCTCAAGGGACCAAGATCAGGAACAGCAGGGATGGGAAATAAGGAGCAATTGATGTTGCAGGGGTGTCTTTTCATGTAGGGGTGGGATGGGACCTCTGCAGGAGCCTGGCCAGGGATGGACAGGCAGAGAACAGCTTTTGCAGGTGATACACAAGAACTCATGGCAGTAGGTGACCTTATGATGCCAAGTAAGCTGGTGTTCTAGTGGCAGCAGAGAGCTATGCAAAGAGATGCAGAATTACTGTTTTACTTACAAAACAGGGGAGTCAAATGAGATCCCAGGCAAATGTCTGTAGAAATGCTACCCAAAGCAAGGAAGAGAGAAGAAATCTCAAATGAAATGTGAGGAGTGAATAAGAGGGAACAAGAAATAATGTCATCACAACTCATGGCAGTCCCAGCTCGAGGACTGTGCACAGCTTGGGTGCTCCATCTTAGAGATGCTAGCAGAGGAGCAGAAGGTCCAGAGCAGAGTGTGGGGTTACCAAAGACATGGCAGAGTGAGCAGGACAGGACTCTCCAGGCTGGAAATGGAATCTGCAGAACAATGGAGGACTAAAGAGGCTGGAAAGAGGAAATCTGTCTCTTCCTACACAAGAGGCATCTGATGAAGGTAGTAGGTGTATGACCCAAAAACAGAAAATGGAGGCTTTTTGCACACAAGGTGTAATTAGGCTGCAGAATGCTGTGGTTGCTGGAAGCTGAGCTGTATGCAGAAACAGCCAGTCAGGGATGGAGAGGAGGCAAGAGGAACAAAACAACATTGAAGGCTGTTAAATAAAGACACTGCTCTAGCTCAGGAAATAGGTAAGCTGCAAATTGTTGGAGAGTATATGGGGTAGATCTTGATTCTCCCATCCTTTCTGCTTTCCCTGGATATCTATACTTGCCCCTGTCACAGAGAGGACACTGGGCTGGAGAGATATTTGTCCTGACCCACACAGCTATCCTGTACCTGCTCCCAGATTCCCCAGCTGCTGGAGGCTTGTGGATTGTGTCATTTGGCTCCATAGTATCTGAATTTTCTGTGGGTTTTATAAAATAACTTTGATGCGGCGCCCAGAGGCTCAGGAGCAGTGATTGCCTCTATGAAAGGTCACCCTCAGACTCTGCCAAACCTCTGCTGCACTCATTTTCAATCCCAAAAGCAGCCTGGGAAGTCAGATTGGTAAATCAGTCTTCTCACAGTTCTTCCCAAAAAATATATGTTCTTTCTTCTTTTCACCCAGCAGAAAAACAAAACAAGGCTGAGACTATATTAAATATAGAAAAAAAATTCTTTACAAGAGAGGAACTGAATGCATAAAATCAAGTCAACTTTAGCTCACCGAAAACTCCCAAATCTTTTTACTGTGTAGTTTTGGTTTCATGGGAGCCTGGAGCTCTGCCTTGTGTCCTTGTGTGCAAGCTCAGACATGTTTATGCTCTGTCATGTCAACAAGAACAAACATCCCCAGCGAGCATCACTTCTTGGTTCAATGCCTTGAGAAAGTGGGGCTTTGTGGGAAATTCCACCCTTGCCCCAGGCTCTTGGGATGTCTTGCTTCCCAGGAAAAAAAAATGCAGAGATGTAGGTGTTTGATACCAACAAGTTTCAGACTGGGAAGGACTGTCAAGTGGCACAAGGAAATTCCCATCCTTCCACTCTGCTCTTATCTGGTCCCTGGCAAGGGCTTTGTTCCATCTGGTCACACCCCAGCATGGTGTGTGGTGAAGACAACAGGCTCCTGACTTTGAGGAGATGCAAACCCCTCTACTCATATTTATGTTTTCCCTCTCTCTGTCTACTCTCTTAGCACAATAGGTCAATGCTTAAAAATTAGTGTTCATCCCAGCTCTCTGCTCCATCAACCTCCTTGTTACACCATTCTTGGGTAAACAACTCTTCCAAGTCCACAGAACTTCACCTCTCTCTTCAGATGGGTCAGAACTGAGATGCATTATATGTGAGCACTCAGACAAGCTTCAGGTGAGCTTGGCCTGGCCACAGGGCTCAGAGGATGGTGACACTGCTGGAAGGGGACTCTGGGGGGACCAGTTCACCTTCCCATTAAGCCAGGACCATTGCCAGTACCAGATCAGGTCAGGCATGGTTCTTCCTAGCAAAGCCTTTAAAAGCCTCCAGGTGGAGAGTTCACCACCTCCCTGGACTGCTTCAGCTCCTAGACAAGAAGTTTTCTCTGATGTTAAACCTGAACTTTCCATGCCACAGCCTGTGCCCCTTTCCCCTTGCTGCAACTGAAAAGAGTTTCTGTCTCCACTGTAGACACCCTTCACTCAGCTTGCTATCAAATTGTCTCGTATCTTCCCCTTTGCCAGGCTGAGCAAGCCCAGCTTCTGCAAGGCTGTGTTCATCAGCCACAGGGTCTAGACCCCCCTCACTGACAGCTTGTCCATTCCTGGGGCTGCTCCCTCCTGAGTGTGCTTCCAGATGTGGGGGGCTTCAGTGCAGATCCTTCTGCTCAACAACTGTGGCTTTCCAAAAGCAGTGGCTGAGAGGCCATGCTGCTGCCCCTGATGTCAGCTCCCAGCACAGCCCTGAGGAAGATGCAGGAGGCATCAGCCAGGCTGGAGAACAGCCTTTTCTCTCGGGGTCTTACAGAGCCAGCACCTCCGTGGTGCAGTTGTGATGTCCTGCCCGTGTTGACACAGCCTGGCATCCACAGAAGAATCTGACCAGCAGAGAATCCTGTCCCCAGCCCTCCCATATTGCCAAGAGAGAGGTACTCAGCTGCATCCTAGCTGAGGTGAAAAAGGAATTCCATCAATGCTGGAACCATAGGAGTCCAGCACTCTGCAAAGCATTTGAGGCTGAAATAATCCTCCCTGTATTTATGGAAATGGAAATCGGGTGGTGTCAGGTGAACCCAGGAGGCTTTGAGGAAGCACTCAGCCATTTTTCCATGGATGGAGGAGCTGCTCCTCTGGGAATAGTACCTATTTTCCAACCAAATTACTCAGCCACGCTCTGCCTTTGTCAGTAGCCACAGCCTTTCTGTGATACAGTCTGTAAAGCATTCAGAAATATCAGCTTGCATCATGCCTGGCATGCCTTGGCTCTTTCCAAAGGCTTGGGGAGACATGTGATTTCCCAGAACTGCTGCTTTTCCTGCATGCTTCCAGCCACGTCAGCCCTGCAAACAGGCCCAGAATTCTGCTGGGGTAGGGGAGGGAAAGCCCTGAACATCTTAACCCGAGAGGGTCTGGCAGCTCAGCCTCCACTAGAAGACATGAGCCAGAAATGAGTTTGGGTTTGCTGCATGGCCTTGGGGTGGGAGAGGGGATCAAGGCCTGGGCAAAGGAAGGCAGGCACCAGGGATGGGGAGACCAGAGAGATGCCAGTTCTCAGCACAGGAGGAGAAGCAAAAATTAAGTAGGTGGGTGCAGGCTGCACCTTATGCTGATTGGATAGGACACACCCTGGGGAAGGTTGGTCTAAGGGGAAAGTGGAATTTAAAGGATAAGGCAGTTTCTTAGGAAATAATATTAAAGGCATGAAGAAATCTCCCACCGCAGAAGGAGGATGTACAGTGTGAGGGGAATTCAGTTGAGTCATAAATTCCTTAATCCTCTGAAGTATAAGAATGAATTACAGAAAGAAAAGTTATTCAAATTGAAGGAGATCCATGTAAAGCTGTGGCACAAGCATCTGGGGAGTGACTGGAAAACCAAAGCACAGATGCTGGTACCAAAGATGAGAATCACCAGGGGAACCCAACTGTAAATGCTGGGAGATGCTTCTGCTGCAGCATCATCCTTGGCTTGGGTAGCCTCTGTCACCCATCACTGACCCCCCGCCCCAGCTCCCAGCAGCTGCACTCGTGCCAAGATGGGGGGACACACTCAGCAGGGGCTGCTTTCACCCCTAACTCTGCCAAAAACTAGATGAAATCAGATAGCACTAACAAACTCTGCATCCAACTGCAGCCTAAATAAACAGGAGGCTTCCAGAGGTGGATTTCATCCACCCAGTTAGTCCCAGCACAGTGTGCTTGGAGCAGTGGTTGAAGCCATCTCACCATCCACAATGGCCAGGAGGGACTTGGCTCCCCAGGCAAGGGCAGGCAGTGCTGACCTTCAAAGGGGGAAGTAATAAGCCCTGGGGTTATTTCCTGGAAAAAGATATTGATAGAATTAAAGAGTTTTAAGAATAAAAACAGTACACCAAGACTGTTTTAATCAAGTTTACTCAGCATAAATCTATCTGCTTTCCCTCCACAGCAGGAGTTTCTCCTCCCTGGGAGCAGAGAAGCTGCAGATGTTGGGACTCTTGACCTTAGTGAGGTTTTGACACTATCTCAAGTACCATTCCTGTCAGTAAGTGAGGTGGGTATCATGGTCCCTGCCAGTACCAAGTGCTGACCCCAACAGTGGCAGCAGAAATGAGGCAGCAGAGCAGGAGTGTCACTGCTGGCAGAGGTTTGGGGGGCACCACCCCCTCTGGGCATACAGGCCTCAGGCTGGGGCTCTGCTCTGCAAGAGCATCTGGGAAACAGACACAAAACTGGATGGAGATTCATGATTAGAGCAAAACTGCAAGGGGAGCTGAGGGGAAGTCCACAGGAGTGTGCTCTGAGCCAGGTTAATTCATGATTTGGAAGCTGAAATGCAGAGGATGCAGTGGACTGTAGGGACTGCAAGTGTAGTGGCCAGGGAGAGGGGACAGGATCTGATTTTGGAGCTATCTAGGAAAAAAACCCCATACATCCATATGCTGCAGTTCATCCAGAACAAGAACAGCATAAGGCAAGACACAGAATTCAACCAGTGCAGAAATACACAGAGGAAATCTATTCAGTAATAACTCTGCAAAAACCCAAACACCCTGCAGCAAAGATGGGTCATGAGCCAATTGTGTCAGCACGTTACTGTGAAAAAGGAAACTGGCTGGGGCTCAAAGAGAAAGGACACCTGGACAACAGGGAAAAAGCTCCCCAGCTCCTGCTGCCACCATCAGAGCTCAGCTGCTGCGCAGTGTGCACTTGGAGCTGCACACCCCAGAAGACAAGAGGAAGAATGAGTGGCAGCCCAGAAACGTGATGTCTGAGTAAGGAACCCATGTAGATAAATTCAGGAGATTCAGTGGGGCTAGGCAAGGTGTTGGATCTCAAACAGGTAAAAAAATACCTCTAGAGAGAAATGCAAGAGGGGGATGGAAGAGAGGGAAGATGCTTGGGGGAGACCTGATTGCTCTGCACAGCTACCTGCAAGGAGGCTGTAGCCAGGGAGGGTCAGTCTGTTCTTCCAAGCAAGAAGCAACAGCACAAGAGCAAATGGCCTCAAGCTGTGCCAGGGGAGGCTTAGACTGGGCATCAGGTAGAATTTCTCCCCTGAGGGGGCTGTCCATCGCTGGCACAGGCTGCCCAGTGGTGGAGCCCCCATCCCTGGAGGGGCTGACAGACGCGGGGAGGTGGCACTGGGGGCACGGCTCAGGGACCAGCTCCCTCGGTGCCCATCCCGCGGCCCTCGGCCGGGCTCCGGGGCCATCCCGCGGCTTTTACCCCCATCTAGCGGCGGGTCCCCGGCACCCTGAGGGCTCTGCTCAGTGTTTGCCTCTGCAGCCTTCCCCCGGAGCGGGGCTATGGGGCTGGCGGGAGTCTGCACGCCCTGGACATCCTCCTTTAGCGGGGTTCTTGTTCTCCGGGCAGCCCACCCCCCGCACACAGACCCCTGGAATACCCATGTTAACAACACAAAGAACGCAGACAAAGAGCCGCGGTGCTCTCCGTGTCCCAGAGCCGCTAGATGGCACCAGGACTGTGCCCTTCCCAGCCCGGGGTGCCCCGGGAACCTGGGGGAACGGGAGGATCCAGCCCCTGGTGCAGAGCAAGGGAGCCCAGTACATGGCTGTGCCTCCTCCTCCCCCCACGCACCCTGGGCTGCCGGCTTAAAGCAGAGATTTCAGCCTTAAAACCAAACCTTGTGCAGCCTGCCGGGGTGTGTCCCCGCGGGGAATTACCTGGGGTGGCTCTCACGGCGCTGCTGATCCCACACACACCGTCACCCCCATCCCTGGCTCAGGCATCGCCCCCAGCTGGGGCTGGCAGAGCCCGAGGGTGGAGCAAAAAGCCTCCGAGGCAGGTGTAATTTATTCCAGTTAATATGTGGGTCAATTAAGGGTCAGCTGGCACTGGCAGCCTCCTCCTGGGAGCCGGGGAAAAGGAGTAAAACACAATTACTGTGTCATTTTGGGAGTGGCAAGCGGCTTGCCCTCTCTGATGTCTCATGGTGCTAGAGATTGGTTCTCCTGGGGCACATCTGCCACCCCACAGAGCTCAGCACGTCCCACATCCTCACTAGTATCTGTCTTTTCACCACCAATCCCTCCACTCACTGTCCCATCCTTGGCAAAGCCACGGGGAAGCACAGGAGGCACCTCAGCAAATGTCAGCCCCTTCCTCAGACCGGCAGCGTGGGGAGTGTCTGTTGGCCACTGCCTCCAGCAGCAGGCACTGAAGGTGACCCTGGGAGCTGGAGCTCAGATGACAGGGGTGGTTGGCACGCAACACTTCAGAGCAGTGGACAAGCCCCAGCCCCAGGCACCACGGGGGACACGGGTGACAAATCAGTGCTGGTCACGCAAGAGCCAGAGAGGCCAGTGCAGAGCCACAGAGGTGATGGAAGGAGAGCAGCTCCCAGAAAAGCCAGAGCACCAAACCAGTATCACCAGTCACCCTCTGCTGCCCAGGGTTGGCACCCTAGGGTGAGCGTGGCAGGGGCATGACCCTGGTGCCAAAGGGCAACCTGTGAAAGCTTGGGTGCAGAGGGGGTGGGAGAAGGTCTTCATGCAGAGAAGCTCTGGGTGCTGAGCTCCAAGGGGTTCTGTCCTGCTCGGGTGTTGGAGCTGCTGGGCACGAGGGCAAGTGGGAGATGCTCAGCACAGCCCCATGGTGGCCCTGGCAGGGTGACAGCAACAGCAGCACTGCCCTGTCCACATCCCAAGGCCATGAGATAATCCTGCAGGAGGATCCTGAGTGTGACCCTGCTTCCCAGCACTCCCCAGAGCAGAGCAAATCCCACCTGAGCGCTTTAACCCCAGCCTAGGGTGAGGTCTAGAGAGGAGGAGGCTGGGTGACTTGGAAGATTAGGGCACGTAGAGAAGTGGGATAAAAACCCCCCCAAACAAGAGAAATCCCTCATCCCCTTCCCCACAGGCCTCCTTCCCTCCCTGATCACCCCAGATAGCCCCAAGAAGGGACCCAGCATCCCCCCTGCACCACCTCCCATGCCAGAAAGCCACCCCGAGCCTCCCCACACACCATCTGCTCTCCCCAGGAGACTTGCAGGTGGCTGAGGACACCCCTCCCACACCATCTGCCTCCCAACCAGGTCACCTCTCCTCATCATCCCTCCACACCCATCCCAGCCCACATCCCTGGGCCTTCTGGCTCTGGAAAACCTCACACGAGCCACCAACACTAAATCTCACGGACAGATTCAAGTCTTTATTTGCCCTCTCCACAACTCGATGCTACACACAGGGTGCAGAAACTTGCTTCTAAGTTTCCTCATGGAAAGCAGTGCTTCTCCACACACCCAGAGAAGGTGCTGCCAGCAAGGACAGGCACAGAGGTGGCTGTGAGACTGCAGGGCTTGTCCTCAGCCATCCCCTCTGCAGGGTGAGCAGTGGCAAGCCCGGCATCCCCCCTGGCTCCCAGCCACTGCTTACGAGCAGAATACAGCCTCAGCTGAGCGTGAATGTCAAATGGCAGAGACATACCCAGACAGCAGCAGGGAGGTGGCAGGAGCCAGCCACGTGCTGGGGGGTTATTTTTAGCCCGACTGTGATCGAAATGTCAGAGGGGTTTTTATTTATTTCCTCTGCCAGGCTGGGCGTTTGAAATCCCCCTCGGCAGGGGCTGACGTCACTGGCAGGTCTTTCATCCTTTCCCGCCCTTGAAAAGAACATGCAGTCAGGTGGGAGGGGAGGGCGACTGGCCCTTCATGCCTGGCAGGGCTGGCACCCCTCGGGGGGCATGTGTCCACTCAGCACCACTGCCTGACCTGCACCCACCTGCCAGGCTGCAACTCAACCAGCTCTTGCAGCCTCCCCCTGCCCCAGGAAAGGGCTCACCAAGGCTGCAGTGGACAGCTAGAAAATGCAAGGGGCACAGGAGCCAGACCTTTGAAGCAGATGGAGGGCAGACAGAACATCCCAGGATGTTCTTGCTGCCCTTTAATTGTGTGAGGGACAAAGTGTAACCATGCCAAGGTGCCCTGAAAGCCCATGGAGGACTCCCTGGAAGTGGAATGTCTGTTCCTTCCTGCTCCTCTGCCACTTGACTCATGCTCAGTGCTGCACCAGCAAAGTTCAAAACAACTATAAACCTGCCCCAGCTCCTGCCAAGCTCACGGGACTCCATCTGCACAAAGGGTTCTGGGAGGACAAGCTGCCCCTGAGCCAGGGCACCCCTGTCCCTGGAGTGACAGCATGGCACTGCAGAGCACAGCAGCACCCACCTGAGGCTGTGCTTTCCGGGGTCCTAGGGCCTGACATGTCCCCTGCCTCACATGTGGATGGGTTATGCACAAACATCCCCCTCTTCTCACTGGGGAAGCAGATCCTAGGAGGAATGGCTGCTCACAGAAGCACTGGCATGTCTGAGGTAGCAAAGCTTTTTCTTGTTTACATGCCCAGAGAGGAGCAGTGATGATCTATATAACACAACAGGAAAGGAGGCCTTGAACCACATCCAGCCTGGAGGCTGTGACCAGCCCCTAGATAACTGGGAAGAAAAGTCAGTGTTTTCCCGGCGGAACTGCCTATTTACATCTGAAAACAGCACAGACCTTGCCCGGAGCCTGGGACAAACAGCTTCTTTCACTGCCTGCTTCCCAGGAGGCTTTCCCCTCCCTCTCCAAGAGGAAATTTCCAGTAATTGAGGTATAAAATGAATGCAAGTCTCTACTTCAGAGCCAGCTGAAAAACTCGTAGAGGAGGAGCTCTGTGTCCCGCGGCCAGTGGCACAGCAAGCTGCCCCCAGAGAGGGTCACAGCCCTGGTGTGTGAGGAGCCAGCTCTGCCTGCACCTCTCCTGGCACAAGCCATGCTTCAGGGGCTGGATCCAGGTGCTCAGACCCACAGGCACTGCCATGGGCTAGGCAGGATTCCCTATCAGAGGGTGCAGGGTCTCTGGGGAGGTTGTGATGCCATGGCAGCTGCTGGGACACCGTGTGATGCAGCAGTCCCTGGTTTCCTCTGAGACTGTTTGAAACAAGGGATGGAAATAGAAGTTTGGTGAGGGGAACATTCCTCCTCCTCCACACACCACCATGCCACATCCTGGGAATAACCACCAGGACTCAGCTAAGCAGCAATCTCTAGGAAATTTTGAAGGAATGTCTTTCTACCATATCCCACTCATCTTCTGCATGGACTGGCATAGAATATTAGGATTTGGGCCACGTGGCTTTCCTAAAACAGTTCAGGAATTGTGTCTTCCTTAGCTGCCAGGCTTCTCTGTGCACCAGGCTGCATCAGTCCCTGAAGTTTCCAAGGAGCTGTGATTGCAGATGCTGCCACGTGGGAGTGACACCACATGTTTCTCACAGCAGGCCTGAGGGGAGCAAGAAAAAGGCTGGGTAATTAAACAGCCCTCCTCAGAACACACGCAAGAGCCAAGCAGCAAAAACATCCCCTCTCTGCAAACTCCTGCATCAAGTATTGACATTTACTGAGTGAAAAACTCCAGTGCCCAGGCTACTCTGGCTAACGTGATCGTGGGCAGCATCCCAGCTGCTCCCTGTCCACTCCATCCCAACCTGCTCTCCTGGGAGGTCATTGCATGCTCACATGAAATAACCAAACAAAACATTTCCAAAGTCTTCCCACCTCCTCCTACAGAACAGACAGATATGGGCAACTCTTGTGTTCTTGGCTGGGAGAAAGCAAATGATCCCCAAGGTACCTGCAGGTCTCACCCCAGAGCATGGCAGCAAAACCAGAGGGCTGGGATAGGAGGGTGACCTTCCTTTGAGCAGCCCCCAGAGCTGATTGCAGCATCACTGCTACCCCTGAGCCCAGGGGACACTGCCTGGGCTACTCACAGGCTGCCACTGCACTGCACTCAGCCAGGTCTTCTGGCATTTGGGAGCCTATTTACCCAGGGGATTTCAGTAAACAGCAGATTAAGTGACTTAGGGTGTTTTAAAAACATGCTCCTGAATATCTTTTCTAAAGTGAAGGGGAAGCCATGGACCATTTCTTAAAAAGAAGGTCTAGAAATGGTTGGCTGAGAGCCAGTTCATGATGCCAGATTCAGCTGTCATGGGGAAGGGAAAGCTTGTGTGTTTATTAATTGTTCCTTTAATTGCTTTCTCCCCCTGCTACCAGGGTAGCCTGCTGTCTGCTTGTGCCTGGAGGCCCCAGGTCAGAGCCCTGCATAACTCATCCCTGATCTGCTAAAGTGAGGAACTATAAATACATGCTGACACCAGGGGAGGAGGAGGTGGAAAGGGACTGTGCTTCTCAACCTGAGATACTCAGTCTAGTCAGTTCATCCAACAGAAGGTGACTGCTGACAGCCTGCAAATATTAACCGAGGGGGGCTGTTTATGACAGCTGAGGGCTCTCACCTGGCAAAGATAAACAAAATTCTCTCTGAGCTGTAGAAGTTTGGACTAAAAAGAAGTTGCAGATTATTTACAGTGAAGCAAACAGCTGCATGTTCTCCACTAAGGGGTATTTTAAAACATGAGGACCTGCTTAGTTTCAAGATCTGATGCAGCTTATTAAAAAACTAAAAATCCCCAGTCTGTGACTGCAAAGGAATCCTTGGGGAACTGAAAGGAGATTGCAGGTGCTCCAAATGAGCCCTGGCAACTCAGGCCAGGGGATTTAAGGCTTTAGAGTGACAGTCATCCCTCTGACTTTTATCCCTCCTCCTGTGAGCTGCTGCCAGGAGGGAGGAGACATGCTCACCTCTGGTTCTCACAGCACAGCTGAGTCACCTGAACAGGATCAAGCCCAGTTTAATTAATACAGCTCTCATGGAGGGGCACTGGTGGGGTTTATATACCCCTCCTCTCAGCACTGAGGAGAAAATCCCTCAGCATGCCCTGCCTGGAGGCAGCAAGTGCTTGCCTGGGAGACCCTGCCCATGCACTCACAGTAAGAGCTGGGAGGGAGGGGATGTTGCAGACAGGAGTAAAGGATGAAAGGCTGGGAGGAACAGCCCTGTCTTCTCCTTTGTTCCTGCTGTAACCTGAATCACGTATCTAAAGGTTTGGCACCCTGCCCTGCCTACAACATGATGCTTTCATGATGCAGGAAAACTGGAGGCAGAGAGAGGAGCAGAACCAGTACAGAAAGGAGGGCACCTCAGGGAGGAGGTGCTCCAGCCATCCTTCCACCTCCTTGTAAGCAGGGAAGCCTACACCTGTGCAGGCACACGTGTCACACCCACACCTACCTTTGCTAACAGCAGAGGCAGCCACAGAGTCTGGATTTTCTAGGTTTTACTTCTGCATCTGTAAAAAGCCAGTTTGCTTCTGTTTCCAGTTCCCTGCAGTTCTCATGAAATGCCTTCAAGAGAGCAGCTCTGTCTTCTCTTCTGAGCGAGCCCTTGATGTCCAGCACTGCACTCAGGTGTTCCTTCCTTGCCAGAGGGGAAGAGGGCAGGTCAGGGGATGAGTCAAGGGAAAAAGCTTGCTCTCTATCACTGGTGTTTGGTGGAGCAGAACAATGATAGGAAGCTGCTGAGCTCTTTTTGACACCTTCTGGCCACCTAACAAAGAGGAGGTTGTCTCACAAGGCCTGTGTGGGATATGGCTGAGCTCCTGGGTCCCAATCCCAGTGCACAAAACATCCTCATTAACTGTGGAAATCTTCACTTTGGGTTTCTCCTGGAAAAGTATCTGCATCCACCATGAAAGGCTTCAGGGAATTTGACCATTTGGAAACATTTTGGGTATTTTTTCTCCCCTCAGATGGAGCTACTTCTTATGTCATTTTCTATACATATATCTATCATTTTCTATACATATCTATGTATTTTTCTAATTTTATATATGTGTATATTAAGAGAATAAGAACTGCTATGATGTATCAGATAAGCAGCTTTTTAGGTCAAAAGTAGTAAATGCTTAGGAAAATACTACAGACACCAGGTGAAACATAACATGAACTCCTCCTTCGCTGGGGGTTATATCATGGCTGTCATCTGGAACAGGCACTGAAATAATTATCTGCCCCATTTGAAGCTATTCACACTTCTGGCCTTCACAGCATCCCATGGCAGAAAGCTCTACACTGTAATCATGTTAACTTGGGAAGAATACAGTCACCAGCACAACAGAAAAAGAAGATAGATGTAATAAACCACAGACCAGAGCAGATGCAGCCAGCTAAGATCTCCCCTCCTAATAAAAGCTATGTTTAATTTCTATTAACAGCTTCCTGTGAGAAATTGAAGTGTATATTCCTGCTGAATACACCTAGGCTTTGGGGGAAATAGTTATACCTAGAAAAACATCATTGAAGTGTTCAAAACAAAAGCCAAGGGCTTGGATGTTATGAAATGCCTGAGTTAAGGATGTTCCTGAAACCTACATTTGGCATGTAGATGGCTGTAAACTGTCCATTCAGGTAGCATTTTTCCACAGTATTCCTGCTTTGTTAACAGACATTTCATCCATCCTTCACCTTTCCAGGAGGACATCTCAGCTCCCCTGGTTGGTGCTTGGCAGAGTTACAAAGCATGTCAGTCAGCAGGGAGTCCTCTCAGAGGTGAGCACTGTGGCCCAGCACGCTGCAGAAAGCAGCATGGGACTAGCACTGCTGTAGGTCTTCTGGTGGCAGGTAACCACGTCAGAAGCTATAGCAGTCAAACCAATAAAAGACCTTACCTTAGATCAGGAAATTCTCTGAGAATGGGCAGCAGGGCTATTTTCATCCCCTCGGCATCAGAACTTTGGATCAGCTCTAAAATGGCTTTTATGGGATCCCCGAGGGGACCAGCTGCAGGATGCTGGGGAGAGAAGCAAAGGTGTGTTCAGGGCAGGGGAAGCAGCACAGGCCATGAATGGGCTCTATCAGAGCTGGGGATCTCACCGTGTGGGTTAGGAGCTTTGCAGGACTGACTGCATTTATAGAAGCCTGGTTTTCCTCCAGGGTAGGAGAAATTAGGTTATAACCACAGACTGCTTGCAGAGCAGCTGGGCACCTACCTCCTCCTACCTCTGAGGAAAATCTTCCTCCCTGTGAGAGTGACACAGCACTGGAACAGGCTGTGGAGGCTCTCTGGAGACTTTCAAGACCTGCCTGGCTCTTCCTGTGTGTCCTGCCCTGGGTGATCCTGCTCTGGCAGGGGCTTGGACTCTGGTCTTCAGAGTCCTTTCCAACCCCAAATGTTCTATGATTCTCTGATTTCCTTTGGCAAATGTGTCTCATTTTTACCTGCATCACCTGTCCTCTTGAGGCTGTTTTGCCCTTTGGGAAGTCATTTACTAGCAGAGCTAAGCAAAGACCTGTACCCACATGGAAACAAGCTCTGCTGGCCCAGAGCAAGCCCAGGGACAGAAAAGTGACCTTGTGGAGAGAGTGAAGGGACACAGATCCTCCACTGATAAACAGAGATGATGGGTAGCAGGGCTGGACACTGTAAGGGATTGGACATGGCTGGTAGATGCTGCACATGGTCACCTCTCTCTAGGCTGGAGCACACAGGAGGAAGCCTCATCAGGAACCAGGCAGCATTTTCAGCAGAGCTGGAGGAAGCAGAAGGAGGATGAGCTGCCAAGACAGAGCTTCAGGTCGTCTCCACGTTTTCATTGGTGCAGTAATGTGATTAAATTGCTGAATTATTGATGCCATCATGCCACAGAGACTGAGACAAAGCCACCTGAAGAAGGGGCTGCCAGACTGGGGCAGGAGAAGACCAAGTTCCCCTGATCTCCACGGGGCATTGGAAACAGCAGGCTGCATTCTTAGTGCAACTCACCTCTGCATTGAGCATACATTAAAAATAATTTTTGAAGACAGCCTCTCTCTGTTCCTCTGCACTGCAGACACACACAGCATATCTAGCTCTGCACAGCACACAGGCTGTGCTCAGCTCCTCAGGCACCAATGCTGTACAAGCTTCAGACTTGGCAAACTCACTATTACAAAATGCTAATTAATTTTCAGGTGTCAGATTTAGTTAAGCTCTATACAGACAGGCAAGGTCATAGGTAAACAGCCTGCCAGCAAAAAGGACAAAAACTGGTGTCTTGTCAGCAGTGCTTAAGTTCTGTTTGGAGAGAAAAAGGGTATTTCCTAATGTGTTTTGAGGTGGAAGGGGAGGAGGAGCCTGAGGAGAGGGCAGAGCAGGGCAGGGAGCAGGTGCAGCCTGTGCAGCAACTGCTCCATCAGCTCAGTCTGCAGCACAGCACATATTTTGCATGCATAACCGTGTGCTCATTGCCTGGGGATCAGGCTGTCCCCTCAAAGCACTTCTGCATTTCCTCCTCCAGGCCTTCCGTGCTCCCACCCCAAGTGAGAAAGAACTAGGAACACAAGGGGAATGGTGCTAACTAGATGCAGACTCTTTTCACCCAAGCTGAATGGAGCACTTTAGTAGATAATTCAATTTCCTGTACCCCCTTTAGACTACCAAACCATCTCTCCTTGAGCACTGCATCCAAAGCTGATGCTGAGCACAGCTTTACTGGTGAGATCAGAGACTCCTCCAGCTACTCCCCACAGCTCAACTGCTCAAAGCATTGACTCATCTGAGACTGATCACTCCAAGAGAGGAGGGTCTGCAGCACTTCCAGCTTTCCACTGTGAAACCAATGCATTTATTGTAATGGCTCTGACAGCTTTTTGGAGGAGCCTGCAGATGATCATTTTGATTTCACTTTATTCTTAAGACAAAGTAAGAATTGAAGTCAGATTACTCTCAGGAGGAATTGTGTGGGAGAAAATAGATATCCAGTTGCCAGCACTTAAATTCACAAGTCATGAGAATGACTCAGAATTTGTGGAACTATTAAAAACAACAAAGCTGAGGGGGTTTATCTGCTCTAACTTTGCAACCATGAACATGATGCTCAGTCTAGCCTCTCAGGAAGTGCTATGGCTGGGCACTCTCAGCCTGCACTGCATGTGCCAGGGGCCACTGCATGGCAGGGATCCTCCAGCTGGAGTGGCCACAGGAGGGGATGCTGCTGGCACTGCAGTCCTTACCCTGGGGAATCAAGGGCCAGCCTGGTGGCATCTGAGGGTGCTGTGCCCAGCCCTGCCAATTACACTGGGTTATGAATTAAGCAGAGAGGCTTTTTTCCAAAGTTGCTTCTGCAAATCAGACCTAGCATTTTTCCACGTTTTTCTCAAAGGTGTGGCTCTGATTTTACACCCAACCCATCCCTTCTGCTGTGCATCTTTACCTCCTAATGGTGTGAGGTGTTTACCCCTGCAGGAAGACTCACTTCTGGCTGCAACCATCAGCAAGCATAGGAGCATCAGCATGTTTCTGCCCTAAGGAAAAGCTGCAGTGCAGGGAAAGGCTCAGGCAGCCATCAGCTCTGCAGGGCTGGGAAGGGCCTGTGGGGAGGGAGGCTGGATGGAGGGTTGAAAACCCATACCCATGTCCAGAGAGGAGCAGCCATACAGGGCAATCCAAGGAGAAGATGAGGATGTGGAACAGCTGATTTGGTTCAACACTGCAGAGGCTCTAGGGAAAGCACTGGGGGAACACAGCTCTTCCTCATCTGCATCCTCATGCCATGTACCAGGGGCTTGCCTGGGGGAGCTGACAACTTTAGAGCTGTCTAACCAATTCAGAGAGGAGCACCTCATTCTTACTTCAGTGGCAGGAGTGCAAAACATGCCTCCTCTAGTCACAGGTTTCAAAACTATAAACTAACAGCTTCTGGCAGATCAGAAGGGCTGTCAGCACATTCAGTTGTCATTTCTGTGCAGCTGGATACCACTGTGGTAAGAACTCTTAAACTTTCCTGATGCTTTCAGAGCCTTTCCCTTTGCTGGTGCTATTCTTGATGACAGAAAGCAAAACTGTAACCGTACCCAGGACTTACTAAGCACTCTTTGAAGATGGTTTGCAGCATCCTATGATCTTCTTCTATCTTGTTGACAATCATCCTCTTCTTCAAAGAAGATAGTTTTCTGGAAGTGGTCAGCAGGGCCTGCACATATTCTGTAATAATGATGGTGTTGACAGCCTTGACAAGAGCCTGTTCCAGAGCAAAAATACCCAGATTAAATTCCTTGTACTGAGCAAGGACCAGACCATATCTATAAGACTCTGGCCAGTGTAGATAGCAGATACAGGGTCCATGCAGATGGCTGTCCCATTATTTTTCTTAATTATCCCTTTAAAATGACTGGTCTAACACATGGAGTACCTCCAAGTTCTACGTGGATAACATAAACATGATGATAAGTGTGGAGACAACCAACCAACAGCAATGGGACCAGTTAGCTGAGCCAGATGACACTTGCCTTAGCCAAGCTAACAAACATGCCACTTGGGGACAGCTTGGACTGCAGACAAAGCCAGATCCAGCCTCCTCTACTGAGAAGCATCATCACTAGCCATGTTCCAGGGTCATACCCTTGGGCACACTGCTGTGGCTGGGCACAGAGAAGTCCCCTGGGCATGACAGTACCTGCTGAGGAACCCCAGTATCCAGACCATGCAGTGCCTGGAAGGGGGAGGGAGAGTGAGTGTTTCTAAGGGGAGATGGGCTGCTGCACAAAAACCCACATTTTCATTAGCAATTGAAATCAGAGCAGTTTTAGGCTGCAGTCCAAAGGTACAGGAAATCCCCACCCCTGTCCAGAGCAGACAAAGCAGGAGACAGACAGCTCTGGCTGCACTCCCGAGCTGCTGCTTGCCCCAGCACTAATGTGACATGATGTCCACTGACAGCCTCTCAACAACAGCAGAATAGCTCCTCATTTTTTTCTGTTCCATTACCTTTTTTTCCACATTTCAAAGTGTTAATTAAAATCAGCACTGACAAAGAGCCTGCAGACCTGTGAGGGTAAGAGAAGGGGAGTCCAGTGCTTACTGGGATACACACCACACAGGTAGCAGCAACCTGCTTGCAAAAGAGGGCACCCCAGGTACCAACCTCATGGCCAAAGAGAGTCAAGGTGTCATGAGACCCCAGACAATTTGTTTAGCCTATTGTGAAGGTGAAAAAAACACTTTAAGCACTCTGTAAGGTTGTTCTTTGACAACTTTGGAATATTTAACTCTTCCTGAGATATTTTCTCTGTGCATCCACCCTCCATCAGAGGGATAAGGGTTGGAAGGAACCACATTAGAAGCTGAGAAGACTTCCAGTATAATGGTAGGATCAGAAATGGCCCCATGTTGCCCCTCTGTTTTCTGCATTTCTGTATTTGTTGGTTTCTCTGCTGGGATTACAGAAAGGTCCCAGGTGTCATGGTAAAGATGTCCAGCTCTGCTGGGCAGAGGAACTGGACTGAGACCACTAGATCTTTAAAAGCCCTTTTAACACCACACAAAACTGTACTTTGGGTTCATGTTCAAACAGTATGTCATCCAGAGGTTCAAGGATTAATTTTAGTGATTTCCTGAGTAGTGTCTTGCTCTTACTATCTTAGTTATTTCTTACCTCATACATATCTGTTTTTTTCTTCCCAAACACCAAAAAACTTTGCTTTAAGGATTCAAGGATGTAGTCAAAACCACTGTCACACTTTTTGAAGTGCTCCTTCAGTGTTCCCTGAGGAAAAGGGACAGACAGAGTCAAAGGGTGCACATGGAGAGACAACAGCCATGCATTATTGTGCTTTTGCTCCTTCTGCTCTCGGAAACAGGCTCTGCAAGCTGCAGCATCCTGTGCTTTCATTCCAAAGAAAGCCAAACAAGAAAGAAAGAAACAACTCAAACTCAGGAAGGATGTATAAAGTTCTCAAACCCAGACCTTGAAAACCAAAAACTACAGAAAAATGGGTGGCAATAGGTCTAATCCATGGACTATGTAATGCCCCCATGGATGAGGAGTGCAGGAGAGAGCTGTCCCGTGCCCTCTGCCCTGGTATCTTGCTCCCACCATGGCCATCTTCTCTTATTCAGTGGCAGAGTGTAAGGATTATTTGTCAGGCAGAGGATAAACTCTGTCTTTCATGATTTGAAGCCAGAGAAGGTCTGAAAATCTGAGCCCTAGGTCTCCTGTTCTCAGGGTTGTCCATGCTCTCTGTCAAAAGGATAAGAAGGTGGCTGTCTGAGCTAATAGTGTAGCTTTAGAAAGTGTGAAGGGAGAGAAACTGGTCTCAAGGGATGCATACATCTCTGGTCAGCCTTCTCTACACCCTGACTGCCCATCACAGCCTCGTGCTCTGTGAATTATCACTGCCCCAGGAGGATGCCCAGTTGCTGGGGATGAGTAGGTACCCAGTGAAGTTCAACTCTTGGGGTCTGGGTGCCCATTTGTAGCACAAAATAAATACTGCTTCCCCAAAACTGGAAAATACAAAGCTGTCAGTATACAGCTTCAGACAAGGCAGAGGAGGGTACCAGGGCCTGATGGCCAAGCTTTGGTTTCACCCTTTCCAAATCAGGACAGGAGAGTGAAGGCTGAAATAGTCAGTCCCATACCTTGACTTTAGAAGTGACTGTCTGCAGGAAATGCTCCATAACCTCATCTTCCATCCTGTCCAGAAATCCATGTACCTTGACATCCTGACCAGTGCTGGCACTGCAGATGTATGTTAGCTTATGCCAGACAGCTCTGTGAAGAAAAAAAGGATATTGAAAATATTGATCAGATCAAATCAGGATATTCTCTCAGATCAAAACTCTTCCTACAGTAACCTACAGCCTGTGAAGCTCAATGGACACGTGCTCAGACCCAGGGCTAGCTCAGTGGCCCACAGATATGCACCCATCTTTTAGATGGCTGTCATGAAGATACTGTCACAAGGACACCAAAGCTCAGTGCACACAAATGACACTTGTAACCATCACTAGCAAAATTAGAGAAGTAAAAATATATGTTGTTTTCAAAACTGAGTAGGCATGAAGTAGTCTTGACAAATGGAAGCTGGGTGAGCATCCTGTGTGCCTCTGACACCCTACAAATACAGGATAAGCAGTTATCTTCTACCAGACTAGTCTTCAAGTCAACAAATCCTGGTTAAAATGATCACCAGATTGAAAACAGACATTTTAGTTTATGGAAAAACTCAATGTAGAACATCATTCTCAATATCACTGTGAAGAATCACATTAAAAAGCCTCATAAGTATTCAGCCTGGGATCCAGCATCAGCAGTATGCAAATATAACAAACAGAAGCTACCTGGGCTCCCAAGAGCTGCCTAGGCTCAGCACAAGGCTCTCATGTCAAGTAAGCTCTGTGCATACCCTGGATTTGGGCATTCTGCTGAATCCAGAGATCCCCAGATAATTTTACACAGGAAGAAGAGAAACAACTTTGTTCTCTCCATGGCTGCAAGCACTTCTGAAATTAGCTCTTAGGTGCAAGCAGCCTCCCCCACACTTCTGTGCTGCATGGCCTCCCTCCTCCTAGCAACCCCGGGGAAAGCCTGGCATGTTCAGCTGGGTTCCATTCAGCAGAGCACCCAGGCTTGGGCCCACCCTGAGGTGCTCTAGGACAAGAACCTCAGTGCAGCATTTGTGAGGCTTTCCTGATGAGATTCAGGCCAGGGAAAGGAATCCCACTGCAACACATGGCAGGGCTGCCAGGATGATGGCCCCACATGCAGCATGGCTTTGCTGTCTGCCTCCTGCTCAGTGCTGTGGGCACCAGGAAGAGCAAGGTGGGAGCTGCAGGCCCTGGGAGCTGGCAAGGAGCAGCAGTAGGGTGCTGTCAGCTCAGCAGTCCTAACCTGGGCCACAGGCACAGCCCTGACTTGAGTCTCCCTCTCCCTGGGGCAGCCAGAGCAGCCCTGGAGGGGTCTTGGTGACTGCAGCTGACTTCCCCCATGCTTCAGGGTTGTTGTGCATGGGGTTGGCCAACCAGACCCTGCTGGAGGCAGCCTGAGCCCATAGCAGACTTAGAAGATCAGAGAGCAGAAAATTCATTCCACTTCCAATGCCACAAGGTTCTGGTTTCTGACCTGAGAGTGCAGCAGTTCTCCAGGATTCGTAAGCTGCTGCAGACTCCTGGGCAGCCATCAAGCTGGAGAAAGCTTCTCACTTCATTTTCATAGCTAAATTAAAACAGGGAGACATATCTTTAATCTGGTGTGCTCCATAATGCATCTGACAGCGTTAGCCCGGCAGCAAACGGGAGAAATATTCAGAGATATTTGTCTTTTCAGCATGCACAGTTTCACTCCCCAGTGAGGGATCTGCAGCAGGACAAAGACTCTCTCTGTTCTGCCCAGCTGGCAAGGAAGGAGAGCAGAGGAATGGCACAGGGAGATCCCCCGAGCTGCCTGGGTGCCACTGCTAGGGCTCAAGAAGCAGGAGGTTCATTTTACCACTGCTGTTGCTGCAGTGTTTGTTTCTGGGAAGAGACTCAGGCTGCCTTTAAAGCTGCAGAATAAAGCCCCAGCATGTGTGAATAACCACAATCTATGGGCTGCTTCATCAGAGCTTCAGTCTCACAAATGGCTCCTGAAGAACTTCATTTTATAGGAATTTTATTCCTCTCATAATGTGAGGGGCCAAGGATCTTAAATCAAACCTCCTTCTGAAATACCTTCAACCAGCAATGCTGGCATTTTCTGCTGGGGGGGATTACACAGGGAGGGACAAAAAGCAGATAAAGGGACCCAGAAGTGGTGAGAGAGCAGAAGATGAGAAGAAGACATTCATCCTCCTCTGAGAAACAGAGCAGAACTGCTCACCCTGCCAGCAGCAAGCACTGTGCCTGGGAAGCACAGTCAGAGTGAGAAGGGCCAAGCCCTGGCACTGGCCATGTGGCTGCCCCTTTCTGGTTATTTTTAAGGTCTGGGACTCTCCAGAACATCCCTCAAGGCTTCAATCTGTCCAGACAAGGATGGTGAACATGGCATCTCAAGTCACTTCATCAGGCTTTCTTTCCCTTGAGCCCTGAGGAGGTTGCCAAGGAGGAAAACATCATCTTCCTACCTCTCCAGGAACCTGAGGCACTCCTCCAGGCACACAGCTTCCACCTTCTCACTCAGGCTCTCACTGACATGCCAGGCAGCCTCTGTCTTCTCTGTCAGGATCTGTGGAGAGGAGAGCAGGACAAAGCCATTTGTTCCCTGTGCAGTGAACAGGAACACATCCCATCCCTCACCCTGCTGCAAATCCCTCTGCCTTCTAGGCAACAACTTCTCTTTCTGTTTTGAGAGCCCTTGTGGCAATAAAAGTATATTTTAGGAGTCAGATTTTAACAGCTGATCCCATACCTTTGCTACAGCTGCTTTCCTTGTGGTCCACTGGCTGGAGTGAAGTCCTGCAGTCAAGTGAAGCCTGTCCCTGCAGTGCCCAGCCTGGAGCTCAGCTCAGCTCACACAGACACCTGCTGTTGGCAGCAGCAGCTTTGCTTCTGACTCGTTCTCATGGATAAATATGGGCACAGCCAATAAAAAACAGGTTAGGCAGCCTGGTGCCTCTGCCAGGGTCTCTACCAGGGACTGTCTGAAGGGAACAGTTGTCATCTCAGCCACTGCCCCTCACACCTGACATGGCACTGTGTGTTAAACCCTGTCTCACCCGCCCGCTGGCTCCAGTTGGGTGGCCCAGGTGCCTGCAGAGCTGGGCTGTGCCAGACAGCTAAAAATCCACCCCACACTGGGCAGGCTTGAGCAGGTGGCAGTTTAATGCTGCCCATTAGTTGTTCTCTGGAAACAAAAGCTTGCAAGGGGAGGAGGGCCAGATGGATGAGAGGAGACAGATGGGCTCCTAGGCTGTGCTCTCCCAGTGCTCCAGGAAGCCTCAGCCAGAGACAAAGGGTGACTCACATCATCAGTGGGTTTCCCACTGCTCACGACAGATGTAAAAGTTCACCCAAAGGGACAGGATAAAACAGGCCACCCCAAAGTGTCAGGACACCATGGCTGAGGAGTTTCCATGGCACCTGGTTCGTTTTCTATGTTACCTTTAACCATCAGCCTGAGAAAACTGAGGAGGTGGCAATTTCATCAGCCTTGCCTATTTGTCCAGGGTTTCCCATCACCTAGCCCAGAGCATTCTAACCTGTCAGTGCCATACACAACAGAGCAAAACCACTCGTGCTGGAGTATGTCCAGATGTTGCAGATATGAGGACCACAGCATTCAAACCAGGCTTTGGCCTAGGCCTCACTAGAAACCTTTGCTCTGTCAGCCACAAGCAGAAAAACAAAAACCCAAACAAACAAAATAAAAATAAAAGAAGCCAACAAAACCAAAACACACACACACACACACACACACACACACACACAAGCCATCTGGGTAACTGCAGCCACCCTGGCACAGGTACATCCCTGAGTACATCACTGCTCCAGAGGAGGGAGCAGTCTCCTCTGCCAGCTCTGCACTGGGTGCCTGGGTCTGGGATGGAGCAGAACAGCCAGGTTTTGCCATCTAAAGCTGTATCCTCCCCAGGACACAGCTGCTGTTGGTCTGGGATGCCTACCACCAGCTTCCAACAGGTTGCCTGCCATCCCAAAGGACCATGGGGCTCTCTCAGGACCCGAGACAGGACTGCTGCTGGGGTGCAGTGGAGAAGAAAGTCAGAGAAGCACAGCCTGCCCCTGATCTTTAGCATCACTTGGCTCCCTGTGTAAACTCCAGGATTTATTTTAATCCTCCTGTGTGTCTTGATCCAAACACCCTCTGGCCACTGCTCTCAACTCAGCAGAGATCACTTCTGTGATGCCCTGCGAGCACTGGCCTTGGCTGAGGCAGCTCAGTGCTGCCCAGCTCCTCAGGGCAGCAGCTGCACCCAGCATGCCAGCAAGGAGCAAGCTGATGTGGGGACCTGCCAAGGCTCAGCAGCTCCTGCTGCTTTGATAAAAGTGCTCTGCAGACTCATTCAGAGCAGACTGGTTAGCATACACCATGACTTTCCCAGAGGTTACATGAAAATCCAGGTGCATATATGAAAATGCAACTTCACCTTGAACCAGCTAATATCAGGCTCGTCCATTTTTAGTTACTTTCATTTTCTTTGCATAGGCACAGGAGAAAAACAGGTTTGAGAGCAAACAAATGCAGTTTAAGTGCAGCAGCTAGCTTGCAAGCTTTTAACACACTGCCTGGGACGTGCCAAACTGGGTCTTGCCAAGTCCCCATACCCCTGTGTGGAAAAACATGACTTCTCAGTTCTCCTGGGCTTACCTGAATGACTGTAGCATCTGCACAAGGGGGTTTCCCAATATCAAAGGCTTCTTTCAGGGCTTTCCCCACTTCTTTCTAAATATTAACAGAAAAAAGAGCAGCTGAGATACAATGGCACTGATAATGAGTTCAGCTCACCAGCCCCTCATTATGCATTTGGACTAGATGAATTTCTGTCTCTATTTTTTTGGCTGTCTTGTTTAACCCAAAGCCTGGCTATTTTCCAGCTGACCTAATAACATTGTTCTGTTTTGTTCTGTACTGTTTGTTTGAGTTTAAATGATTTGCAGCTTCCTTTCATCCCAGTGTCAGCTGGGGTTATCTACAGTCTTCCCTAGTTAGCTTAGCTCAAATGAAGGTGCCCACGCAGCAAAACAACGCTGAGACCAGCTCTGTGCTGCCAGCTACTGCAGCTGAGATTTTCCACCCCTCCCAGCTCCAACTGGCACCCACATAAACCAGCCAGTGATAATTAAAAGCATTCCCTCACTTGAGCCAGGGACTTACGAGTGCAGAGGCGCTGGGTTAGTGTTTAGAGCTACTGTGGTGGTGAGAGGAGCCCCCCGGGGCGGCACCATGGGAAACTTCCCAAGGCTTGGCTGGCTTAGGTTGGTTTGAATGGGCTGTAAAAACAAAACTAACACTGCAGAGAAAGGGCTCCTTGCTTAAAACATGATCTGACCTTTTATAGAAGCTTTAGACCCAAAAGACTGGCTCGTTTATTTATTCTCTCATTTCTGCATCTTCCTCTGAGGAGAGAGCAAGAATGCAAAGCCTGATACTCCATTTCTGCCTTTGTTCTTTTCTGGCTGACAAATCTGAAAACTTGTGGCTGTCACTGAAGCATTTCATCAGAAGCACATTCAAAACAGCTTCTCTGCTATATTCATTGAAAACTATTCATCAAAGACAAATAAGCAGTTGCAAGCAACCCAAGAAAAATTCCTTTCCTCCCGAGTGCCATCACCTGACTGTGAGCAATTGTGTGATGTGCTGAGATAACACTTCCCAGCCCAGCTCTCAAACACTGCCAGCCTGCCCCAGTTGCACAGTAAAATGTGTCAGCTTAAACCAACACGAAGGTCTTGCTCCCCAGTGAGACAAAGCATGCATTTAGTTGGTAACTGCAAGGCAATAACTTGTTGAGCCACAGTATTTAGTTGCCTTGGATCAGATGATGGGACTGAATTAACACGAGCTTGCCTGTGTAGCTCTTGTGGTGACAGCAGCACCTCAGGCACCAAAGCTGCAGTGTGAAGGAAAACAGAATTGCTGCTGTAACAAACAGGCCCATAAAAAATGTCCAGTTTCATCCTGTGTCTCCCTGTCTGAGGGTACTCCCTGTAGTGACAAGACATGGTACTCCACGCTGTAAAACTTCAGAGCCATGGCTGGGCAGCCCATCAGTGCCTCCTCAGAAAACACAAGAGGCTGGGTTAGAACTCGAGTCCCTCATCCATCCAGCTGATGCTTTAAAACATGGAAGAATTTTTAATCCTTGAGATCTCTACATCAAGTGCAGTCAAAATTGTCTGAGCTGCTCAGCCTGTGTGGGAGCTCACTGCTGACACACCAGCACAGCCTTTTGTTTGGGCAGCTCCCAGCACAAATGCTCCAAAGCACATGAACTCCTCAGTTTTCCTTTTTGTCTGCTTGAAAAAAAAATAGGAGGAGGGAGGGAGGGAGCACACAGCCATCCAGGCTGGCATGGCAACATGCAGCCAACTCAGGGCAGTGTGGCACAATCTAAGCAAGCCTGCTTACTGCATGGTCATCAGCAAAGCAGAAAGACGATGGTTAAATTAAAACTTCCTCCAGTCATTACCTCGGAGGGAACTAAAAAGAAATCCCAAAAATAATAGTTTAATTATCCATCACTGTCAATTCAGCATCTGTGAGCTCCTGTCAATGACTCAGTGACATGCTCTAAGATAACCTCACTACTCTGAGTAATTTCCTTCATTGAAATACGTGCTGAAAACAGACCTCAAGAACATGTGGTCTTCCCCAAGGTTATGGCTAGAAACAGCCCATAAAGATGCTTAATGCTGAACACTGAAGTCAGTAGGTTTTAAGAATATTGTCATCAGCTGGCATCTCTACTCCCATGTTTGTCACTACCTTCATCTCCTTGAGGTAATAAGTCTTGAGTAGTATCTCAGCAATTTAGAGTACTTTCCCTGGGGTGATTCAGCAGTTTGCCACGGAATTTCCCCTCCTCTGCTCTCTGGGGGCTGGGGGAAAGGGAAATTGAAATAATTGAGTCTGGTAACTCCTGCTGCTGCATCTCAGCTTCAGCTGAATGTAAAAGGCCCAGCTGAGCTTTCCAAACAGCATGGTTTCCTCTGGAGACCCGTGTTGCTGCAGTGCATTTTCTCTGCTTCGTTTGATTCCCACACAGGGGGACAACAGTCTTCAAAGGGTGAGCTTTGCTAAGGAAAGAAAGGGATCCTGCAGCTCTGGAGCTGAGGTCACCTGTGGGATCACAAGGTAGGACACTGCTCCCACCTTACAAGAAGGCTGTGCTGGGTGTGCACCAGCTGCATGATTTCTTGTGCTGGGCTCTGGAATTAATCCTTGCTGTAACCTCAGCAGGCTGGAGAGGGCTGTGAGGGGACCAGATGCAGACAAACCTGTCAGCCTCAGCATCCTGCATAGCTGAGGCAAAGGAGCTATAAACCCACCACTATTGCACACTGAGGGTTCATTAACAGCAGCAGAGAAGATGAACAGCATCTGGCCCTCAGTAAGGAAGTGGATTTCACCCATAGCCTCCCTTTCCTCACAACCCTTTGGCTTTGAGCAGAGTAGATTGCAGCACTCCGAAGATGCAGCAATGGCATGAAGAGGGATTTGCAGATGTCCCCACACCGCTAAGGAGTAAGGACAGGGCAACATTCCTCTGGCAGGAGGCAGTCACTGGTCTCTGCAGTGGCATTTGGCCAAGTTGGAGACCTCGTGGCTCACGGGCACCTGAGCAGAGGCAGCTCAGCCAGCAGGAGCAGCCAACTTAACAAGGGCATCCCTTATTTTTAAACCGTGGGGACAGACCAGGCAGACTGGGGTAAAACTCCTTGATTTCTTACCTGGGCAACTGCGAGTAACTTCTCCTCAGTCTTCAAAATAATCCAGAGGAGACACTGTGCTCCAAGGGAAAGGCTGTGCTGGGGGTTCTGCCTGGCTCTCAGACACGCCTTGCTGCCACTGTGTACAGAAACAAGAGCTCAGCCAGAGGGGCAGCTTCTCACTGACCCACAGCCCATTGCCCACCTGGCACCCCCTGCTTGGCACGAGAGTGCCCTGCAAGCCCCCAGCAGATGCAGTTTTACAAGGGTCACATTTTCTCTCTGAATGAAAAGTAATGCAGCCATATGTCTGAATTAAAGAGATAAAATGCAAATATCTCAGCATTTGTAACCCCTAAAAGAAGCAGCTGCAGGGATGCACCCTGGCCACGTCTCACAGGTGTGCTCCAGCAGGTACCCACACCCTGCCTCCATCCTCTGGGGGCTGGTGAAGGGAAGTGCCCCCCTGATGAGCTGTTTATGAGCTAATCAAGGGTAAGTGTAATTAATACAAGGAACAGAGAAGCTCTAGGTGTGGCTGGAAGCAATCAGATAATCCCAAAAGGCTTAAAACTATTAGGACATAAATAGATTGGAGCTGTCAAGTAGCAAAGTAACCACGGACACAGAATCCAACACCTCATCTACCACTGTCAAAGAGAAGTCACAAGAAAGCTTCAGGCTTTGATGACACTCAAAGGCTTTGGATTCCCACTGGGCCAAGAGATCCCAGATGTGCCTCTCTTCAGATCATCCACATCTGTTTTCCTAAACTGGGGCAGGAATTTAATGATCTACTCCCTGTTTTTCCTGTGATCTGAACACCAGTGCAGGAAATACAGAAACAACTGGTCATTCCCCAAGCCAGATAAAGAGAACTAGGAGCCAACAAGAGGAGTTTGCAGAGTACTGTGCTGACATAAAGGCGAGATACAATTATTCTGGAATATCAGAATATTATGGACCTTGCTGGAAAAGTCATAATGCAAGAAAAGAAAGCAGGACCATTGTGCATGTCCAACGGGAGGCCAGTGCAGGAGTGCTGACAGACCATGATGAGGGAGGCAGTCACCATCTCCCCTTGGAACACAGCCAGGGGGCTCCCAGGAGGGCACAGGCAAAGGCATGTGGAAGAACAGAGGCTCTGCTGGCCTGACAGGCAAGAGAAGTACCAGGATGCTGGGTACTCCTGAGCATCACTGTGCTAGCTGGAAGCAAGGATTGTGCTCAGAACTGAAGAACAGAGACACAGAGGTCCTTCAAACATACCTTTCATGCATTTTAAGGCCCCACTCATAAACCAAGAGACACTGGCTGAAGCTGAAGTGGCCACTGTCAGTGAGTGTGGCCAGGTGAGAGGACAAAGAGGCGTGACAGCAGCGGGCATAGGTGACAAGCAGTCCTGCTTCCTTGAAGACATCACTCCTGTGCTCCAGCCCGGGGAGAAATGTAGTTTCCAGCTGATTCAGATGCTGTTTCAGTGCCTTCTCATCCGTGTTACCAGAGGAGCCAAACAGGGGGATCTGGGCCATCATGTGCTGTATTAGTTTTTCCTCCAGATCTTTCCTCCAGAAGTTTGGGCTCCAGGTGGAAACAGACTCTGTCCCTTGGCTGCTGCCAAGCCACTCTGCTTCCTTCTGCTTCTCCCACTCCAGTGATTCCCCCAGCGACTGCAGGGGCTTCAGGAACACCCTGCCCCTTCCACTGAGAGCTTCTCCCACAACAGTCCACATTTGTTCAGCCAGGAGCATGTAAAGGGATTCAGTCTTGCCCACACCATCCTTTCCAGAATGCTCTAGATCATAAATATGAACACAAGCTTCAAAAAATTTTCCTTGCTCAATGAATCCACAGATGGTTTCCTCTGCAATAGAGAGAGTAATAACACAACTTGGTGTTTGTTCATTCCTCTACAGGGCCTTAATATCTGAGTGCTGAAGTATGTAATTTATATGTATCCCAAAATTCTTCAGTATCTACTCAAGATCACCTCACTTCAGGTCTAGCACCTCTCCGTTTTCTCTGGACAGTTCAGTCTCAGCTCTCAGCTCAGGCAAAGGCTGCTCAGTGCAGTCCAGGGCCCTCTCTTTGCTGGGATTTTGAGAGGCCAAACATGTGCTGTTCAAAGGTGAAATCATCAGGTGGGTACAGTGAGCCCATGTACAACCTACCCCCTTCCCAGCTGGAGAGAACAGAACAGTCACACCTGACAGGGTGTCAGTCACACCTGCATCATTTTCTTCACAAGACACGTCAGGACTCTTGGCAGGATAAAAATAAGAACAGCAAAGAGAAATACTTGTGAGACAAAGTGAAATAGAGGAGTTTCCAGAGGTTCAAGGGTAGAGTTCAGCAAGGACAAGAAGTCAGGTGAAGGATGGGCAAGAGGAGAGTGTAAAGCACCTGTTCCAGAGCTGACAAAAACCAGAGCCTGCAGGCTGGGGGAGGCAAAAGGTCCAGGACTAGACCCAGAGATTACTTCAAGGTTACCTTCAGGAGTCCTTCCCTCTGCTTCCTTCCTACTGATTGCCATCTTCAGCAAGTTCCCAGCCATGTCCTCACCACCAGCCTTCTCCTCTGCTGCCTCTTTCCCACTGCTCATGGTGTTCAGCAATTTTCCTGCCATGGTTTTCAGCTTCCCTCTCCTCTTGGCTTCCCTCTTCCTTCTCTCCTCACGGGTGGCCTCGGGCAGCATGGCTGCATGTTCTCCCTCTGCCTTCTTCCACTTGCTGCCTCCTGCTGCAAAGGCTCTCCAGAAATATTTCATCTTTCTCATGACCCAGGTTTTCTGCCCAGCCAGGAATATTATCAGAAAAAAAATGTTAGAAACACATCTATGCAGCTGTCTCCCAGAGATGGAATTTCTCCCCAGATTTTGGGGGTTCCTTCTGTGCAGCTACAGCCTTTGAATAAGTCTAACCTGGTTCCTGCCTGTGCTCAGCAAGGATACTTTTATAGGCTGCCAGCCCTCTTATGTAAACTCTCTCTTTGAGGAAAATACTGTCCCAAAGCCTCACACCCAATCTAACCACAAGCTCCGGGGGAAAGCCAGTGGGAATTTTGGCTTTTTCTCCATGACAAAAACATCCCTGTGCACTGCCAGTCCCTTCCATCACAGCCCCATCAGTCCAGGGGGTTGATCATTAATAGTTCCTGTAAATCACACATCACTTCCCACCCTCCCCACGTGCCCTGGCTGCACCTGAGCTGTTCTTTGGCCAGGAGATGGTGCCTGGCTTTGGAGCCAAAGCCCAGGCAGCCCGTTAGCCACCAGGGCAGCACAGCCATGGACAAGGGGTTTGGGTTTCCATGGGTTAGCAGCTCTGTTCAGGGAAGAGCGACTCAGCCTTCTGGACTCTGCCATTTTCCAGCAGCTATGGCCACTGCTGCAGCTGATTTTATATTTACACACACACAAATGGCCTAAGATTAGAGCAGCAGACCCCAAGTGCTGCATGTCTGTGTGTCCATGTGTGTGCTCACACTGACACCTGCACCCACCAGCAGACAACTCACTGCAGAGAAAGGAGATGGGCACCAGCTCGGAGCAAAGCCACGCTGGCAGCTGCAGGGCTATTGAAAGGGCTCAGAACAAATTCCTACACAGAAAAAATATCATTTACCTGCAGGAGCTGACATTTAAAATGGATTTTTAACAAGTCCCTGCACTGCTGTGAGAAGATGGCACGGCTGGAGACCAGCTGAAATGCTGCCCCTACCACATTCTCTTGGCCGGATAGTTACAAACTGGTATTTATTTCTCCTTTCCATGGTTATGAAAATCAAATTAAGAACTAGAGGATTTTCATCAGCTGAAGGAGCCTTGTATTAGCCATTAAAAGCTGTATTGACTCAAATCTATACAATTCGATAATTATTTTTGAGGATATGAATTTATTATTGAATTAATTTTTCCACACAGCATCTAGATTAATCCAGGTAGGTGCTTTCATCTTTCTGGGTTTACTGCCTGCAGTTTCCTCCAGGATTTTCTACATTTTCATGACAGTAAAATTCCACTAGTTTCCTACTTGGAAACCAAGTAAATGTTATGTTGTTCTGGCTCTTTTACCGAGTGTTTAATTCCACCAGCATGTTATCACTGAGCCGTTTGGTTCATTAGTAACAATGGGGAGGAGGAAATAAATACATGTCATTTGGAAGAACAAACAGAAATTCCAGCAGTGGTCATACATTTGAACTGTTGCCAGTAGGAACTACTGAGGTTGCAAAATACAGTGTTTTCCCAGGTTGTGAAAAAAGATGAAAATGGAGAGGCTTTATGTACATTCCATTTTCACTTTATTTCTTAATCAGCTGAAGTGAAAATGTTTCCTTTGGAATATTATCTCATGAATACAAGTCAGAGGGAGAGGTTAGTTCTGCAGAGACACATTCTAGGCGTGCTGAAACCCTTCAGCAATATTTTCCCATGAAAATTCCAACACAATGTGTTTGTGTTTCACTTCAGCAGCATTTCTCCAGCAAGCCCAGCTCTAACAAAAACCATTTCCCCAGACTCCTCTGTGTGGAGGGAAACTGGATGTCCAAGTGCCAGTCCTGCAGGGAGGATTCTCTGCAGTATACAGATTTTAAACACACTGCAATTGCACCAGGGGAGGCTTAGACTGGATATTAAGAAAAATGTCTCCCCTGAAAGGGCTGTGAAGTATTGGAATGGGCTGCCCAGGGAACTGGTGGGGTCACTATCTGGGGACATGTTTAAAAGACCTTGAAATAAAAAGATGTGTCACCTGGGGATATCATTTAGAGGTGGACTTGACAGTGTTAGCTTAACATTTGGACCCAACGATCTTCAGGGTCTTTTCCAACCTAAACAGTTCTGTGATTCTAAACTGGGACAACATGATGTATGGGAATTGCTGTATGTTCCCAGGAAGCTTCTTTCAAGGGAATGCAATAAGAGCTTGTGGAAAGCTGGGAGTGACTGAGCAGAGATGCCTGGATTGCCCTCCTGCTCCACAGTTCACTCGACCCAAGCCATGGCACAGCACCCCAGGATGGGAGTGCCCTCGGGGCACACCCCAGCTGAGCACCACAGCACCACAGCCACGGTCCATCTGCCCCACCTTGTTCTCACAGCAGGGGCAGCGTGTCTGTCCAAGCAAAGCAGCTGTAGAGGGGAGCAGGCAACCCTGAGCACCCTAAAGAGGGACAGCAGGCTGAGCCTGCTAGGCTGGGAGAAAGGTTGGACTTGATGACCCTGGAGGTCCTTTCCAACCATACTGATTCTGTGATTCTGAGCATTTCTGACCGTGGGCACTGAGCTCACCAGGTGATGCCTCTAGGAACATGTCCTACTGCAGAGCTTTCATGGTTTGATAACAAATCCCCAGGGAATCCACACCTTTTACAGCAGAGGAGTTAAGTGTCAAGGACAACTTAGAACAAAAATATTCCATCAAGTGTTAACATAAAGCAAAGAGATTGCTTGCTGCCCAACACCACTGCTACATTTCACCTACCCTTACCTGACACCCAAGTTGCCCACCCAAGCAGAGGAACAGTAGGAAGCTACAAGGACACAGCACTGCAGCAAGCACAGCTCTGCTTCTGAAGAACCTCCCTTGTCAGGTGTACAAATGCCCTTCCTCTTCCTCAGAAGGCACTTCTTGGAAGCCTGCCTCCACCCCCTCCTGCTCCCTGGTGTTTCAATGCTTCTGTTCATCCCCAGCTTGCTGTTCTCCAGGGGCCATTCTCCTGCCTGCCTTCACCCTTGCTATGCTCACGGCCAAACAGGAATAATTTGTCTTACTGGGAATATCCCCAGAGTTCAGGAGTTTCCCCCGTGGGCTGGAGCTGCTGGAAAAGCCCAGAGCCTCCCCTCACCACTGAGACTAGCTCAGAGAACCTGCAGCTCCTTTGTCTTCGGGATCCTTCGCTAAATCAGCCACTACCTTGGATAATTTTTCATATTGTTTCTCTGTTGACTTAACTCTTTATCTTGCTGCTTCCCATTTCTTTCTGCCTGTATAGATAACTCTCTTCATAATAAGTGGCTTGTGTGCCTGCCCTGAACAATAGCTGTTTGGTCTAGATGCTAATCGGGTGAAGTCAGACTATTAGCACTTCAAATGAAATGACTTTGCAAGAGTCCAGTCACATTAATATTCCAGTTCAGCAAGGCAGTGATGCCTCTGCTGGCTTTGCAGGGATGACACATGAACACAGGCAGGCACATACAGTGGAAACTTTGTGCTCAGTAGCATCTCACCTGAAATACAATTGAGTCCTAACAAGTGGGATGGATCTGCAGTATCTGCAGAGACAGATCAGGGTTTTTTCACCTCCTTCTTGATCTGTGCTTTTATCCAGAAGGGTGGGGTTCTTTTGAAAGCTTGTATTATGAATATTCCATCTCCATTTGGACAGAAAAGCCTAAGATTATTTTATACAACTCTTTTCATTTGTCTTAGATTGACAGGATTCTTCTGTGTGTTATTTCACAGATTCTTTCCAGCAAGAAAAATCTTAGGTACAACTTCACAGAAAACTTCCTACATACATCTGCATTCTCAGCCCTGCACAGAGGAGCATATGCAGAGATTTGGGACTGAAAATCACTATGACATCATTTTCATGTTTCCCCTGTTGCCACAAAGAGGCCAGAGATTGTGTAATTTCTATTCTCCTGTGTGTCATCCCCACTGTACTGACACAGCTCCACAGGCACATCTGCCACACACCATCTGGAGGCTAAAATTCACAACTACAGACTGGCTGCCAGGGGCTAGACACAGTTAAATATTAAACAGGGTATAAAAACTCAACCTTTTCTCCACTCAGTGTTCATGGCAGGCATCTCTGCCTACAGAGACAGGACAGAATGCTCCACTCACCTGCACTGCCAAAGGAGCTGTTATTTGGAATGGGGTACATCAACAACACAACTGAACTGAACACTCTGGCATGGCAGGCAGGTTATTTAGGAGAGGATGTGAGAGAAAATAGATCAGCTTTTTAAAAGAAATCCCATTATCAGAAATACTCAGCACCTAGCATCTCCCATTGTCACTTCTGGACCATCTAAGAACTTCATTCCCACCCACAGTGAGTGGGGAGCTGGTTTAGCCACTAGCCCTGGTAAAGCTCAGGATATCCAAGAATATGCCACGTCACAATGTAGAAAGGTCAGGGTTGGTTTTTTTGCATGTCTTGTTTGTTTGTTTCACTTGCTACAGAAAGAGGAGCCCAAAAGGGTCCTAGGAGAGAGCCAAGCATCCTCTGAAACTGCTTCAGAAAAACACTCTGGGGAAGAACTCTGCATGAGCACAAAGAGAAACACATTTTTATCAGCATGAGTTCAGGCTGAACGAAGCAGGCCTCCCAAACTCATGGTGATAAAACCTTTGTGCTGCACCACAGTGTTGTCTCCCAAAGCCAGAAAAGCATTTTAGAGGACAAATGGCTCTGGAAAGCCCAGCATTGCTACAGAATGTGGAAGTTCCCTGAGAGTCTTCAGCATTTTCTGACCAGTTCTCTTGCAGCAATGCAGGAAGCAGCAGCCAAGCAAGAAGTGGGCAGGACTGGGTGGGGAGGCATCAGACCCAGGCAGGGTGGAGGAAAGGGAAGAGGATTTGCAGTGCATTCATCTGCTGCCAGCACCAGGGTGTAGCTCATCTTTCTGCTGCTTCCCACTCCTCAGCAGAGCTCTATATAAAGATTCAGAGACACCATCCCAGCTCCTGAGAGCTGCACAGCACCAGCTGCCAGCACACTGGCAGTGTTCCCCTGCTGCCTTCAGCACAGCCACTCCCCCAGCATCCAGTCCTCCTAGCAAAGGAGAAAGATGTGGTCCTCCAGGAACAAAAATTAAGTCATTTGTAAGAATGTCTCTAAATCATCACATTAATTATAAGAGGAACCACCACCTTGTCCCCATGCTGAACAAGCCTGATGTGATATGAAAATGTACTGTTGTGACCTTAGATCTTAGAGCTGAGCCTTGGAAATTCCATTAGTAAGAGCACCAAGGCCACATTCCAACAAAAGATTTAAGTAAGTGACTGTTTCCCTTTGGCCTCTCTGTGCACATCTGTTTAGTGAGCAGGAGACTGTTGTGGTGTTTGTGTGCTCCATGGCTACACCACAACAAATGCCTTGGAGTCAATAACAACAGAAAATTGCACAGACTGCAAACCCATTGACCAGAGCTGATCCTGGCACAGCACAGACACGTTGGGGTTTAAGCAGTTGCCTTGGGGCTTGTTTGTTTGAATGAATGCAGTTTTAATGGCATTTTCTGCACGAGGTTTTCACGGGGAGCTTCCAAGCCCAGTGACTGTTCCATGTTCACCGGGGTCTCCCTGGCACTCGCCAGTTAAATACACCTTAGGTGGGCAAAATGGGTAAAAGGGCAGCTAAATATGCTCAAAATTTGATTTACATCAGGAAAAAAGAAGACTGCATTGATTTTGTTGATGAGTAGAATGAACTGGGCACCCCCTAGTCCTGATTCCCACTGATGTACCCTGGGTAACTAGGTTTACACAAAGGAAAGCCAAAGAGTGTCAAATATCTTCTGGATCAAAGTGGCTATAGATCCCACTTTGTACAAGTGGAACCTCAGTCCAGTTGCCTTCCCCAAACCCTTTCCATGTGTAAATACAACTGAGAAAAAGCACATTAACCTTTTCTTTCCTTTTGCTTCCAGTCTCAGGGAACCATCAGATGCAGATAAATCAGGAACTCCAAGCTGGACTGCAGTCTTACATAAAATGTGTAAGAAAACAGGTCTGAGACAGTACAACTAGTTCCAAGAAGAAGTGGGTGATACTGATACATGATATTAATTTATTCTAACATTTTCTTAAAGGGAAGAAATCAGGAGAGATACTGATATGTATGACAGATACTGAATGATATTTAAAATCTTTGGCATTACCATATGTGCCTGGAAATAACTGCCAGTGCTATTAGTTGCTGTCATTGACGACAGCATGTAAATGGCTATCTAATCTGCATATACAATTAAATAATTAGGTGCCATATGTAAAAGGAGTTATTTATGGGTGCAGCATCACAGGAAAAATTTGAGCTCCATCTTTATAATGCATCATCTGAAGAACCAGATCCCTTTGAACATAGGCACAGAACTTCATTACACTCTGCCTCATCTTAAGTTAAAAAAATATACTTAAAAGTCACTATTAATATTTCATATGATTTCTTTTCCCCTGTGATGCTCTGAATCAGTAATGCCTGCATCTAGCCCACTGGCAGGAAGCTGTAGCTGCCATCCACAAAATGCCTGTCAACTTTGGGAGCTCATTACCAACAAAATGAGCCAGGAAAAAACTCCATCCTGCTGCAGGCCCGTCCACTGCATTCAGTGAAGGCTTGAGCTATTCTTACGAGCAGCTGACCTAGATTCTCTGCCTGAATGAGAGCATTTCCCAGCACCAGGGCTGCTCAGAGACTCAGAAAACCATGTACCACTTATCACGAGAAGGGGAGGGGGCAGGGAAGAAAGCAGATATCATCTCAAGGGGGGAAGCATGGCAACCACGACTCCTGAAAGGGCCTTATCCATATCCACACAGGGCCCCCCTGACACATTCTGCTCTGCTTCCAGTCTGTGAAGTGCTGTCAGCACCCAGGGCTGCAGGCAGAGGCTGAGGAGTGCCAGGCCGCGCTGCGGGGTGAGCTGCCTGCTGCCCCACGGCCACCCGCTGCGTCCGGCACTCAGACACAGCTCTGCCCGGGAGCTGGCAGGGAGGCTGGGCTGGAACAAGGACTGGCGGTGCCATCGTGCCAAGAGGGACGAGCCAGCAAGGTCTGCTGAGCCCCAGGCTGTCAGCTGGTGGTGGGATGCAGCTGTGGGCCCAGGGTGCATCCATCACCCCTGGGAAGCCAGGGAGGCCTCGGCTGGGCAATGCCACGTCCTTCCACTGAGCCACACAGGGCACTTCTCCACCTGCCAGCTCTCCAAGCGATGGAAGTGTGTCCTGTGGCTCAGGAACGTGATGATGGTGGTAGGTGGTTCAGAGGGACAGCTGGCCAGCCCTGGAGTTAGCACTTCCAGGATCTTTGCTTGCTGACTCTGCTACAGATTCATTATTTCTACAGACACATTCCTTATCCTCCCCAGTTCCTAGCAGGCTCCTTCATAAGCCAGGCCCAGTAGGCTTCCATACTAACCAAGGATACTAACCTGTGTTCAGGGAACCTTGGGAGTGTCCATCACTGTGAGGGATGCCAAGAGGGTGAGACTGCTGTCGCTGGTGGTGTCACTGATGCTGAGCTTCCCATAGGGCAGAGCTGGTCCAGACCGGGATAGCACCTGAGCAGCATCTCCCCAGGAAGGATGAGAAGGAGCTGGCAGGCAGGGGCTAATTACAGACACTCCCATGTCCTCCAGGTACAGCTCCCACCCCTGGGCTGCACTGCACTGTTCACTGCAGGGACAAAGACAGGAGCACAGACCAAGTCCCTGGGTTAGGCAAGAGCAAACTATGTCCTCTACCAGGGCAGGCAACTGCAGATTTTCCTGCAAACAGGAATGGCACACATGAATGGGAAAAGGCCCTTTTACATGTGGTACAGCTCTGTGTTTCAGGGGCAGCAAGTGAGAATGCTAGGCAGGGATGCTCAGAGGTGTTTGAAGAGCATGGAACAAATCCTGCAGACTGGCTGGAATGGCCTGGGTGGCAGAAGCTGGCTGGAGGTTTAGCCATGCATCACTGTGTCATCATCTAATGCTGCCATGCCACGTGATTCCAACATTGCTCTCAGGAAAAACAGTGCTCTGGAATAAACATCATGAGGACAGCTTCTTAAACCCCAAGCTTTCTGTTTTTTCCCATCCCTCACATAAATCACTTCATGTAACCACAACCATGAATCACTTCTGCTGCCTGTGACCTGCAACACATCCCATGCCATGTTGCACTGCATTTTCTGTAATTATACTTCCTTTGTATTTATCATTAATAAAATTATAATAATTTATAATATGTA
>JAOEGS010005218.1:37953-48086 GCA_025447755.1 Corythornis vintsioides
TTTGGGGAGGGAGGGGGGTTAATAGAGAGCGGTCTGTTATCGGTCTGGGGGTTGCCCTGACCCCAAACCGCGACAGTATATATATAATAATTTTAACTTCAAGTAAGACATTTCATTAGTGTGGTTCTGTTCCTGTTTGAATCTGTTCAGTTTCATGTCTCTGACAACTTTTGTGTCTATCTCTTCATAGAAAATGAATGAGTTTTATCAAAAAGTTTAAAGGAGTTTCCTACTCCATCTCTGCAATCACTCCAGTTTTAACTATTTGAGAAGTCCACTTGACATCCCTAATTGCTTAAATTGAGGATCGAGTAAGTATTATTTGTCATCCCAATCTTTAAAAAGGGCAAGAATGAGGATCTGAGTATCTATAGGACATTCAGCCTCACCTCCATTTGTGGAAAGGTGATGGAACAGCTTGCGTTTCACAAGCAAACATCTCAAAGCATGTTGAGGAAAGGAAACTTATCATGAGTAGTCAACATGGATTCAACACAGTGAAATCATGCTTGACTGATCTGATAGCCTTTTATGATGCACAACTAGATGGATAGATGAGGAGGACAGTGCTATATCTCAACTTTAGCAGAGCTTTCAATACTGCCTCCTCCACTCCCTCACAGCCAAGCTTAGGATGTATGGCTTGGATGGTTTTGTGGTGAGATTAATTGGAATCTAGATGGACCGAGACCAATGAGTTGTGGTCAGTGGAACAGCCTAGTTGGGGGCCTGCGGTGTTCCTCAGGGTTTGGTTCTGGGTCCAGTGCTGTTCAATAAAGTGGCTAAAGGACAGAGCCCAAAGAGTTGTAGTCAGTGGAAGTGAGTCTGTCTGGAGGCCTGTGACTAATGGTGTCCCCCAAGGGTCAGTGTTGGGTCCAATATTATTCAATATTCATAGATTCACAGGTTCACCTGGACAAAGGGATAGAGTGCATCCTCAGCAAGTTTGCTGATGATACCAAACTGGGAGGAGTGGCTGACACACCAGAAGACTGTGCTGCATGACCTGGACAGGTTGGAGAGCTGGGCAGGGAGAAATTTAATTAACTTCAACAAGGACAAATGTAGAGTACTGGGGAAGAACAGCTTCATTTTTCAGTACCAACTGGGAGCTCATCATTTGGAGAGCAGCTTTGAGGAAAAAAAATCTAAGAGTCATGGTGGACAAGAGGATGACCATGAGCCAACAATGTGCACAAGAAGGCCAATGGCATCCTGGTATGCATTAAGAAGAGCTTGGCCAACACATTGTGGAAGGTTCTCCCTCTCTGCTCTGCACTGGTGAGGTCCTACCTGGAGTACTGTAATCAGCTCTGGGGACCCCAGTTCAAGAAAGACAGGGAGCTAATGGAGAGAATCCAGAGCAGAGCCACTAAGCTGATTAAGAGAGTGGAGCATCACCCTTATGAGAAGAGGCTGAGAATTCTGAGTCTTTTTATCCTGGAGAAAAGGGACCTCATTAATGTCTCTAAATATGTAAAGAGCAAGTGTCAGGAGGATGGAGTCAGGTTCTTCTGAATGACATCCAGTGATAGGACAAGTGATAATGGGTACAAAATGAAACATAGGAGGTTTCTGTAAAGATAAGGAAAAACTTTTTTATGGAAAGCTTGAAGGAGCACTGGAAGAGGCTGCCCAGAGAGGTTGTGGAGTTTCCTTCTTGGGAGACTTTCAAACAAGGAAGGACACAATGAAGAACTTTTTCTCAGTGAGGGTGACAGAGCTCTGGAACGGGCTGGTCAGGGGGGTTGTGGAGTTTCCATCTCTGGAGACACTTAAGACCTGCCTGGATCTGTTCCTGGGTGACTTGGTCTAGGAGATCCTGCTCAGGCAGGGGGGTTGAACTATATGATCTTTTAGGTCCCTTCCAACCCCTAATATCTGTGAATCTGTGTGATCTGGTCTAGGTTATCCTGCTCTAGCAGGGGTATTAGGCTTGATGATCTTTCGAGGTCCCTTCCAACCCCTCACATTCTGTGATTCTGTGTTTTTTTTCTCATCAATAAAGTATATACTCTATCTCAGTAACCATGATCATATACTGCAATGATTGGGCAAAAAAACTTCTTTCTCTTTTTATCACAAGAATATGTTTCCAGTTCTACTTTTGACATGGATCAACCCCTTAATCTAGGCAGGTGGATCTTACTTCAGTTAACTTTTTAATCCACCCTTGGGATTGTTTAAATTTTGTTCATTGTGTTTTGTTCCTTTCCCCACAGGAATTAGGAAAGATAAATCAGTCCCTGGTAGTGCCTATTTCTCTCCTTGGCTGTAGAAGAAGCTAAGGCTGCCTGAGAAAGACAACTCATTCTGGACATGGATGTTAGGACCACTGCATCACTACTGCTTTTCATGGTGTTGGCCTAAGTCAGTTTAGGGAAGGGTCTATTTGAAATCTTAATTATTATTTGGATAGCAGACAATAAAAAAATTCACTGATCTGAAACAATGAATTGCACAGGAGGATGCAAAAAAAACCCCAAAAGACTGGCAAAAGAATCAGAATCCAAATAGACAAAAAGGGATAATTAGACAAAGTGACAGCAGGTTTAAAGACAGCAGGTATGATACCTAGGGAGAAAAATAAATTAATTATATTGGAAAACAGGAGTTTAAGACAAAACTTGAACATTATTTAAACTGGAGAGTATATACTAAGAAATAATATTTCAGCTAATTTAAAAGTTTTGTCTGTTTCATTCATAAGAGATAAATATATAATGCACATCAAACATCTCCAGCTTTTGTCTAAACAAATGACAAGAAAAACAAAAGGAATTAGGTGGTTTAACATGAAACAGAAGTTCCTTTATTAACCTGTATGTGCACGCAGCATCAAGTCTAGGGTGAAAAGAAATGCCAGAGGGGAATGATGTAGTTTCCATGTTTACTAAGAAGTAGGTAGTTTTGGAAAATTTCTACCAATACTGAAAATAGAACACAATGTGCCTCGAAATACAGGTAATCAAATGCTGTCTGCTATTGATCCCATATATATGCATTGATATCTGAGTACTCTATGGATAAAACTATAACAAAGCAGAAGTTTGTATTTATTCATTATTGTTAATGTCAGATGGTTTAATGCAAAGCAAGTAATACAATATGATTTTTATCTTTCTTTTCTCCTTTTCTCTCTGTGGAGAATTCATTATTAATTTTTACTACAATATAATTTTTCACTTGAAATGTCCCTTCCCTGTTTTTGTTTTTGTTTTTGTTTTTTTTTTTTTTTTATGGTCTACAACGTGTTGGAAGGATAATAAAAGCTTATTTTGAAAAAACCTCGTGGATCAGTAAAAGTGCACTCTGCTGGATCCCAACCAGGCTATTTTAGAAGGTGGGATTCTGGCATTTGGAGATTTACTCGAAACACCCTTGGACAACTACATGACTTACTTAATCAGTAGTGCTACACTTTGTCTGGACACATGCTGGAGATTCAAGCTGTGTCTTTGTTCCTTAATCTTGCTTATGAGAGTTTGAGTCTCTCGTCTTTCCTTCTGTAAATTTATCATATGTAGAGGTAAATGCAACCATGTTTCTCTCTTCCTTTCCACATAACACTGTGAGCAACAGTATTTTCCAATGTATCTTTATCTCAGGCAACATGATTTTTATTGTTACTAGAATTGCCTGTCACAAAAGTCAAACGCTTAGAGTAAGATTTATCCCAAGAAGTTTTATGCACATACAAGTTTGGTGTGTAGTTGAATTTCTAACTGGCATAAAGATGGAAACTCCTCCAAAAGTGATTTGTCCCACCTTGCATGACTATCTCTGGTTGGGTTGAATCACCCTTGGGTAGTGACTATTCTTTTCAATTTCCTTTAACTACATTGCTGTGGTTGTATATTGCCATGACAACACTTAGTGGGAGGAAAAGTCTTCTACAGGAAAATTACCTGCCAGTTGGCAATTGTACTGGGGTATAACAGATTGTCATACATGGAAATGGAGCATTTTAGGACAGTGAAATATTATGCAGGCTCCAAGGGTTAACTTCATGCCCTGTGTTGATGTTTGTAAGCAAAGAAGTCTGTGTTGACTTTTGGGCTGAGCAAGACTTGAAGGATGAAGCTTATTAAAGAACCTCAAATTCTTCTCCTGTCAGTTAAACCAGGAAATCTAGTCTCCAGAACAGATTCCAGACTTCTGCTTTTGGGACTGTTCTATGATTTTGAATTATATTATTACTCTTTTAATGCAGCAATCAATATCCTGATTACTTATTAGTTTTGTTTCTGTGGACAATGCAGTTAGCCTTCTTGAAATCTCTAAAAGAGGGCACATGGAAATTAAAATAAATGTTTACATCACAATTACCTAGCCCTATGGTTGCTGAGATAGAAGTTCAAAAATATGGATGTAGATATAATGGCTACATAATTCCATAGGTAATTTCTAGAAATGTTAAATGGGTAATGCAGACTTCATAATTTCTGAATGGATGAAATTCATAGATTCATAGAAATGATAACTGAATGCACTTAGAGTCTGAAATGATAATAGTAAGAGTCTTGATGTTAGTTCACAGTTAAGTAGTAATATGGACTACTTCCTGGAAGGGAACTTAATGGTGCTATAGAAGCTCTGAGATTCCTATTATCAGTAAACTGAAGAGTTTGTTACAGTGATGCTCTATATTCTATACAGTGCAGAGTGTAGAAACCTGCCAAGCTGCAGTATAAAAATCTGGTTATTAGATGATTTTGACTAGCAAAAATGCAATCACTTCTCTTGAGCAATGTTATCACTAGTGTGATATGAAAGTGAGATAAGCAGGATTTACCCCTCTAAGGTCCAGAAACGGACTTGTTCTACAATCTGGCCAATTTATGGTTTGGGTAAATACAAGCTGGCCCTAAGAAATATTTCTAAACTTTTTACTATAAATTGTAAGTATTTGTTTCTTCAACACAGCTACACAGAAGATTAGGAAGACAGGACATATAGTGTATAAAAATATTTTTAAAGCCATTATTTATTAAAAAATTTATTTATATTTATCACCTGAGATCTCCTTGTACTCTGTCCTGTAGTGATTGTAGATTGGATGCTAATCTTTCCATGAACCATGGGAGGGAAAGTCTCCAGGAATTAAGATGCTTTCTGGCAGTATGAAAACTTGGTGTCTCACAGCACCTCTCTTTCACCTGAATACTTCTAAAGTGGTTCTCTAGACAAATGACCTTAGAGAGACATCAATAGATCTGTAAATATTCAGGGACAGAACTGTTTTTACTGAAAATGTAGCTTATAGGGAATGGCATATTCAGTTATCTATGAATATAATCTTTTAAAATTACAAACCTGGAGTTTCATATGCTGACATTTGAGGCCCACAGGGCAATTTAATAGCTGACAGAGATCCCTTAGTCAAGAAGATATGACAAAAACTAGTGACAGGGATAATATTAACATTCCCAGCTTCTCCAGCCCTTACACATATAGAGACAGATTGATGTGTGGCCAGGAAAAAGAAATAGTTGTAGCATATGGAAGCAATCAACAGCCATGTATTTTGCACATATTTTTTAACATATACAATACAGCATTTGTCACAAGTATCTTGTACTGTAGTCAAAGCACAAAGTAAAGGAAAAGGAAAATATATTAACTTTCAAGAAGTTATTTTCATGTAATCACCTAGTCTCAGCCCAAGTTTCAGTCAGATAAAACCTACCAAATTCCACATTGATCGAAGTCTCTCCAAGAGTCATTGCTATATTCAACATTGATCTTCCATTGATTTAGTGTTATTTAAAAAAGGCTAAATTTAAGGTAACATTTTCAGACAGATAATCAAGAACAGAACCGAGTTTATTGGGCTTCTTAATAAATTACCGTGAATTAAGGATCTCTGTTACCCAAAGTCAGATGTATTATTGTAAAAATAAGCCCAGAAGTGGTGGCAAACTAGACACTAGTATGATATTTGAACAATGTATCTCTTTTTCAGCATTGAAATATTTGTTTATATTTTTATGAAGGCATTTGTTTTTGACAACAAGAAATCATAAGAGAAAAAGTGGATGTATTGCAACATACATAGAAAAATCATGAAGGCAGACATCTCCTCTTTACCTCCCCCATAAATATAAAGCATCAGATAATAGAAACCAATTCATGTGATGTACTGTAAGTCAGGTACTATTAGAGTCAAAGGTGTTATCTGCCCTACTAAGTAGTTGCAATAATGTATAGCCTAATATACTGTAAACCAAAATAGATAGGAAGAAAATGAGGGTTACCTCTTACAAATTGTCTCTAATGTTTACATGAGTTTTCAGGGAGTAATGTGGAAATATTTTCCTACCCCGTCATAACCAAAGGAGTAATTTCAACCTGTGAAAATTAAGTTTAAAAAATCCAAAACCTACTTAAAAAAAAAAAAAAAAAAAGTATCAGTCTGGAGAAGTCAGTCTCTCAGAATTGTTTCCCTAAAAACTTGTCCTTTATAATGTTAATAAACCAAAAATAAAGGAGAAAAAAATATTTGGTTTCTTTTCCACCCATTACCTTTAAGGGAAGAGGACAAATATTTTTATATTCAGTTTCCAAGCCAGTTATCCACAGAGACTGATAGCAGTAGTTTGTGAATACTGGAATCAGGACTTCACAATTCAGTAGTATTGTGGAAGCTTCTCCTGACACTGTACTGGTACTGTAGATATTTACCCTATGTATCAAGCACGCACATCCAAGAAAAGCACTAACATTGATTCACCTGAAAGAAGAGTAAAGCTGCTAATGCAGCACACTAGTTAGTTCTGACTTTAACAGACAAAGCTTTCTATTGTCTATAAAATTATAGGTTTCCATTTAATGATAGATGATCTGTTTTTTTAAGCATTTATAATAGGTACTGTTTTGTATAAAAACCACAGCTGTACCAGATACATAAACCGAGTCTTTTAACATTTAATGATGTGTCTGGTTTTATCAGAGACAGCCTAGTAACAATAAAAAGTGGCCTTGACCTCTTTTGACGAACAGTCAATGAGTATTGCATTAGGACTTCTCAACAAGTGTGACTATGTATATTTGTAAGACTTTCATCTGAAGAAGAGCCTGTAAGTGGCTTTCATTGTCATTGTGATTTATATATCACCAATATCTGTTTTTTCTCAGTTACTTTTGATTTTGATAACAGGGATACATTATCAGAAACTCAATATATTTAACTAAATTGAAAAACAAAACAAAAGTATTACCTTCACAAAATATTATCTTCACAAAAGAGAGATATAGTTGCTATACAATTTTTTTTCTATTACCATGTACTTTTCAAAAAGCTGAAACCTTGACATCTCCTTTCCCTTTTCAACTTGGGCTATTTTTTATCTCTCTCTTTTGAAATGGAGAGTGATACTTTAAAACACAAAGTAATTTAGCAGAAAATAAACCCTCTTGCAGTCCAGCTTGTCCTCAGCTATCAGAGGGGCTGGGGATAGCTCAACTTGTATTCTGAGTGTTCAATTTGGTGCTATTAAGTCTGGTCACATTCAGTATGTGGAACTACCATGATTCGGGTGCACAAATAACACTTTTAATCTTCATTCTAGCTGCATTCCATGGACTCACACAGCTCTACTTATGGAGTTTGTGGCTATGAGAAACTTATGGGTAGCTTAATGAGTTGTGCAGTTTATTCAAGCAACGTAAGAAAAGGTTCTTATATATTACTGTTGATAAATACACTGTTTGCAAAATGAGTTCACGTATTCAGATTAAGAATAATACAGTATGAAAAATAATTAAAAAAAAACCCTCTATACAGACATTTCTAAGTTTTCCATGTAAGCACTCTGTATAGTCCAAATCTTACCCAAATGTGTCCCTGTGGCAGGGAAGAGATGATCTCCCTGTGGACAGCAGCTCAAGGGAGGTTCTCCTCCTTCTCTGCTCTGCACTGGTGAGGCCCAACCTGGAGTACTGTATCCAGCTCTGGGGACCCCAGTTCAAGAAAGACAGGGAGCTAATGGAGAGAATTCAGCACAGAGCCACTAAGCTGATTAAGGGAGTGGAGCATCTCCCCTATGAGGAGAGGCTGAGAGAGATGAGTCTTTTTATCCTGGAGAAAAGGAGACGGAGGGGGGACCTCTTAATGTCTATAAATACGTAAAGGGCAAGTGTAAGGAGAATGAGACCAGCTCCTCTCAGTGACATTCAGTGACAGGAGAAGAAATATTGAGTACAAGCTGGAGAATAGGAGGTTTCTGTAAACATAAGGAAAAACTTTTCATGGCAAGGTTGAAGGAGCACTGGAAGAGGCTGCCCAGAGAGGTTGTGGAGTTTCTTTCTCAGGAGACTTTCAAAACCTGCCTGGACACGTTTCTGTGTGACCTGGTCTAGGTGATCCTGCTCTAGCATGGGTGTTAGACTAGATGATCTTTCTAGGTCTCTTCCAACTCCTAATGTTCTGTAATTCTGTGATCAGCCTATTGACAGATCCCAGAACTCAGAGATGGCATGTTCATGATGGCATTATCTTCCCTAACATTCCTCCTTTCTTAAGCCATTTTTATTCTGTATTTTACCTTACAGATGGAGCTTGAGTGACTCTAGTAATACATACATTTATTATGATTGGTGTAAATTCTCTCACTTTACTTTTGAAGGTATAAGTTAGGAAAAATACAGGCACAAGCTCAGTGATGGGTGGTTGCACTTTGGAGTCAGGTAGCCTTTGCACTTTGGAGACAGGTAGCCTTTGGACTATTGGACCAGGGTAGCAAATATGTAGTATCTCAGCTCCATAGTACCATATCTGGAATGATATCACAGAGTCTGGTTATGGAGTCTTCATTCTGATCTACCCTGAGTGCTATTTTGTAGTCAATGCTGTTCAAGGAACCACCATGGATTGGATTCACAAATATCTGTGAATCTGTGAACCATAGATTGGATTCTCTGCATAGCAGCTGCAGTCTGCTCAGGGACCATCACAGAATCCTAGAATGTTAGGAGCTGGAAGGAACCTCTGGAGATTATCAAGTCCAACCCCCCTCACTAAGGGCAGGCCATAGAGGAACAGATTCAGGCAGGTTTTGAATGCCTCTAGAGAAGGAGATTCCACCTCTCTGGACAGCCTGTTCCAGGCTCTTGTCACTCTCACAGTGAAGAAGTTTTTCCTCATGTTGAGGTGGAACTTCTTCAATATTGTACCTGTATATAATGTGTGAACAATGCCATACTTTTTATATAACTTTAATTTCTAAGTCACCTTTAGTAATTTTTCCAAAGAGGGTTTGGGTTATTTCTTTCTTTCTTGTTTTGTTTTGTTTAAAATCTTGAAGTCAGTCAACTCAGACCCAGTATACAGACAGCACAGATTTTTTCATGTCCAAAAGGAAAATGTAAAGCAAATGAGTCCTGAAATGTCAGGTGATGTTACATGTGTCTGCCTATCCCTTTGCCAGCCCTTTATACATGCTTAACAAAGGGCCTTATAAGGACTAAATAGGCAGTTTAAATAGCCATACCTTTCATAGAAGTATTATTCTCTAATGGTCAAACTACATTGGAATTACCTATTTCCTGTCTTTCTTGTTCAAAGCATAAAACCAGACAAATAAATAAATAATTCAAACCCAAAATTTAACAAAAAAAAAAAAAAAATAACTACACAAACCAAAATGAAACAAAACAAAAAATCCCCAAAACCAAATCAAATGAACAAAACAGGTAAAAAACCCCAAACAAACAAACAAAAAAAACCCCAACCAACAACAATACAAAAAAACACACATGAACACACACAAAAAAATACAAATAAACAAGCCAAAACAAAAACAAGGAGAGGAAATGGCTACATTTTTAGTGAAACTCAACCCATCACTGATTTTGCCCCATCAGCAGAAGCTGCAAAGAACATAGAAATCAAAGCCTTCATCATCTTCCAGTTGTTTTTCCTTTCTTGCATTGATGGAAAGCCTTCATTTTTATTTCTATCTGGCAATAATTACTAGAATTTTAGAGAAAAGTCATTTTATATAGGAAGCAATGTACAGTTTACCAGCTATGCATCTTATTATTATGGGCCTGATAGGATACACCCACGAGTGCTGAGGGAGATGGCAGAGGTTATTGCTAGACCACTCTCCATCATTTTTGAAAGGTCCTGG
>JAOEGS010005222.1:0-11556 GCA_025447755.1 Corythornis vintsioides
GAGCCTTCTCTTCTCCAGGCTGAACAACCCCAGCTCCTTCAGCCTGTCCCCATAGCAGAGCTGTTTCAGCCTCTGAGGATCTTTGTGGCCTCCTCTGGCCCTTCTCCATCAGCTCCATGTCTCTCCTGTGCTGAGGGCTCCAGAACTGGATGCAGTACTTTTTTCTTTATGCTTTTGTGGGTTCTCTTGGGTTCTGTAGGTGTTTGACCATCTTTCTGGTCTGAAATAGAAGAATGTATTTCAATACCTGTCACCTCCTGCCCCTTGCTGGGGACTTCATGCAGAACAAAGAACAGCTTTGCAATCTGGTGTAGCCCAGTGGTATGAAGACCTTCTAGAAATAAAGGGCTCCAGTGACAATTAGTGAATTGTGTTGGGTATTTAACAGGCAGGACACAAGCTGTGAGTGTTTTGCCAACGACAGCAGATCAGCAAAGGACAAATATAACCCTAAGTGGTGTTTGCTCTGTCTCCAGGTCCCTTTTTATCATTCTGTGAACCAAGGGCTCAAAAGTCAAGTGTCCCTTTCTTCCTTGTCAGAGCCATAAGTAGTGTTGCTTAAGGTTGTACGTAAAGCCTCACTCCAGGTGTGGGTTAACTCTTCTTTCTTCAGCTGCAGAGAAAGAGCAGCACCTTCTTTGTACCTTTGTGCTGCAACAGACTATTGTCAGATCTCTATTCAACCTGTATTTCCTCCTCCTTGCATAATTCATCATTGAAGGATTTGCATTTGCCTGGAGATGAAAGTTCCAGGAGTGAGTTGTAATGAGAGAAATGGAGGCAGAAGGAGCTGACTGGGTTTGTTTTATTTTGACCTAGTGCTTGTGCAAATTTATTGATTGTACAAAAACCTCTTAACTAAGAGGCAGCTGAACTTGTGCCAGCTAAATTTCAGACTTTGTGACCCATTTATGTTTTGACTTGAAAATGCATTTTTCTGAGCTGCCTCAGCACAAGGTGACAATCTGTCTGTGTGCCCTGCTGAATTCACAGTGCTGGGAAGCTAAGCTCTCAACTGTCCCTGTGCAGGCATCTCCAGGCCTTTTTTGGATTTCTTTCCTCCCCAAAGTCAGTAGCTCACTAGCTCTTTATGGGGAAATGTCATGGAATAGGATCAGTTTGGGTGGAAAAGACCTTTAAGATTGAGTCCAACCATTAACCCAGCACTGCCAGGACACACTAACCCATGTCCCTCAGCACCACATCTCCGTGGCTCTGAAACCCCTCCATAGGGATGGGGACTCCACCACTGCCCTGGGCAGCCTGGGCCAGCCCTTGACAACCCTTACAGGTTCCTTACAGGGAAGAAATAATTCCTCATAATGTTCAACCTAAACCTCCTCTGGTGCAGCTTGAGGCTCTTTCCTCCTGTCCTGTCACTTGTTCCTCAGGAGAGAGACCAACCCCACCTGGCTCCAGCCTCCTTTCAGGGAGTTGTCAAGAGCAAGAATGTCCCTCCAGAGCCTCCTTTTCTTCAGGCTGAACAACCCCAGGTCCCTCAGCTGCTCCTCACCACACTTGTGCTCTAGACCCTTCCCCAGCTTTATTGTCCTTCTCTGGACATGCTTTAGCCCTTCAATGTCCTTCTGGAAATGGAGTGGCCCAAAACTGAACCCAGGATTTGATGTGTGGTGGCCTCACAGTGTTGAGTCCAGGAGGTGGTCCTTGCTCTAGTCCTGCTGACCACTCTAGTACTGGCAAAAGCCAAGATGCCCATAGACTTCTCCACTTGGGCACATGCTGGCTCATCTTCAGAGGACTGTTGCCCAGTACCCCTAGGTCCTTTCCACCAAGGACTTTCCAGGCACGGTTCCCGGAGTCTGGAGTGTTTCAGGGAGCTGCCGTAAGCCAAGTGCATGTTATGGAGAAGTGGGTAGCTGTTATGGGCAAATACCACAACAGTGAGATCTGGGTTTTTTGTGGTGCTGGTCTCTCCTAGGTGTGGATCTGATGACATGCATAGCATGTACAGAGATGGCTGCAGTCATTGGACTGTGGATCTCGCTCTCCTTGTTGCACTGGAAGATGTGAGCATGCATGCTAAAGAATGCATGTGGCTTTCTTCACAAAGCAGTGTGTGAGTGCTTTCCATGTGGTAGTCTTTCCTTTGGAAGCTGATGAGCCAGAGATGCTTAAAGACACTCTAAACACCTTTTTGTAGTAATGCACTTGATTTTAATGGCTGTGACAGCGCAGCAACAAAGCTGTAAAGCACTTAGAAGAGCTTGGGGAGTGAGCAGTTGGGCCTTATTGATGATGGTCTCTTATGCCACATCATTGGGTCATGGAAAATTGCTGTGGTGGTTCTCCCCAGTGCTATTCATCTCTTCTCTGAAGGCTTCACTCTCTGATTTAGTTGCCCAGAACATGGGCTGGGTGCTGCCCTGGGCTGGAGTGTCGATCCTTGCAACATCAATAACACTGATGTGACATGTGCCACTGCTGGACAGAATCATGCAGACCTGAAAGACAAGCTAATCCATTGTAGCTGGGAAGCACTTAACTGAGAGTGGGCATGCTGAAAGGAGGGGGTGACCTTTCTGCATCATCAGTCTTCTTTAGTGTAATTAATGAAAAGGTCTTCCTTGGACTGCAAGGTCTCGGTGCTTTCCTCGAAGGAGATGAAGCTTTTGAAGAACCCAGATGCCAAAATCTTCTTGTTCAAGTAGGAAGAGCATAAAGAATTAGGTAGTTCAGGTATGGCCCAGATGATTGTAACTGATGGCCACGTCCCTGTTCACATCACTGCAACATGGCTTTGACACCTCTGGCACTTTCCCTCTTGCCTGAGAAGGATTTTTCATCTTCACCCTGCCCCAGGAATCCATCACAGCTGGGAAGGGCTGGATGTGCATTCCTGGCTTGGCTTCGAAGGAGAGATTTTTACACCAGGTTAAGAGCTCAGCCAGCAATCATTTCCCTTTGGCAATGCTCTGTTTGATCCTCTCACAGATCAAATCAATAAAGTGGAGATCAAGGGTAGTGGTGAGCATCACCACAACATAACAAACCCAAGCAGGGGTTGAGGCAGCCTGAAACCCCCCATGCGTTCACACCACACGGCCCCTGGTTCCTGGGTTATAAACAAAAATGCTTTCAAGTTCCTGTAAAGCTGTCCAATTTGTATTTAATCAATTATTTGTCACTGTCTGGCATATTTTGCCTGAATGGTTATTATACAATTATTTGTCTTTGTTTCCCTTCCATGTTTTGCTGAAGCAACAATAGCGCAGACTTGCCTTGCAGAAAAACAATCTCAGTGAATCATTCCAACCTGATCCCTGGGCTTGGGCACAGGAAGCTTAGATGTGTGGGCAGAGCATCTGTGTGGGACTGGTCACTTGCCCTTGCCTCCTCTTGTGCTTGCTTCCCTGTGGCCACTGACAACCTCAGGCCTCAGCTTGCTTCCTCCTGAGAAAGGTGAACAATGGTGGGATATTTAGTCTTTTAATGACCAGAAATAGCCATGGAGAGTGTGAAATTGATGGAAAATAGCCCCTGCTGCTTTTGTGTCGTATATAATTTATGCTTTTGAAGGTCTAAAATTTTAAATTTTAGGGATAAGCACGGTGGGGGGGTTGGTTTGTGGTGATTGTTCTGTTGTTTAGGAGGCTGTAGAGCTTGTAAAACTTCGTATGTATGTGTGTATATGTATTTATTTCTAACACCTTCATCGAGTACACTGGGCACTGTGGAGTTACAACAAGGCCAGACACTCACAGATTCACAGATATTAGGGGTTGGAAGGGACCTAGAAGATCTAGTCCAACCCCCCTGCCAGAGCAAGGTCACCAAGACCAAGTCACCCAGGAACCGTTCAGTAGAACAGAAGGGTTATGAAGTGAATGTCTCACCCCAGCAAAGAAAACCCCTTTCTTGTCATCCAGGGCTGTAGCCAACACATCCATTTTTTCTCCTTGTTTCGAGAACATGGTTTGTGTAGTTCGATATCCAGAACAGCCAGCAGGTCTTCCTCTGCAGATGGCAGAGAGAGGGTCTTCTGATGCTGATTTGCTTTGAAATGGAGTGACATTTCTGTGCTGATAGTGCAGGGTTTCCCGTGTACCTATTGCAGCCTGGATTTCTGGACAACTGCAGAGTGTTCAAAAAAGGCTCACTTGGTGGTTTCTATAATTTGCAGCCACCTTCATATCTTCTCATGGAGACAGATCTGGATTAAAAAAAGAGCAGGCAGCTTCCCATGGGCTGTCTCTCATTGGTGCCCTAGCAGAAAGGCCCTGCAGCATTTAGAGAATATGGAAAGCAGCAGATTGGGAGCTCAAAATGCTGTTGTTTTAAGAAAATGCCACTCTACTCTCACCAAAATGAAATTTTCCTTCCAAATGCTTCTAGAAGCAACTGATAGAGCTGAGATTATAGGTAAGGATATAAAAACAAATGAGGTTTTTATGTAGAAGAAGAATCTTAGCAGAAGGGGGGTGGGGGTGGGGGTGGTAGGGATCTCTGGAGATCTTATACAACACCCCTGCTCCATCCAGCAGGGTCACCAGAGCAGGTTGCCCAGGAATCATGTCCATGTGGGTTTTGGTCTCAATGTTTATCCTTCTACACAAAGGGGCAGGACTGATGCTGCTGGGAAGCCTTTGAGAAACACGTGGTGGTAACTATTGGAGGAATATTAACCATATTTTACAATAGTTTTTTTAGTGAAGCTCTAGTACTTAATTGGTTTCTTCCAACTTGTGAAGGCTGATGTAAATGCAACACTGCAACTTCTGCAGCTAATGGGAAACCTGGAGTGTTCTTCAGACCTTTAACTGTGTCAAGAATTGGAGTGAACCCATCGTTTCTTAATCTGAGAACTGAGACATGCTTTTTTGACTGACGTGTGTGACCTCCTTTAGCCTTTCTACCTGTAAGGACATTAAGGCATCTAAGCAAGTGCCTGCTTGTCTGTGCTTTTCTTTTTGACCCAGTTCAGTGACCAAAATCTGCCTTTCCTCTTTGGCAACATGGACTTCCAAGCTCAAACTTTATGGCTAGTGGTGGGGTAGACAGAACTTTGTTTGGATGTTGCTAGTGTTCATTTGTTTAATTGTTTCTGATCCTTCACTCTTTTTCTGCCCAGTGGGATGCTTTGAAAGGAGCATCCTTCTTCTGCATAGTTGGTATCAAACAGTGGAAGTTTGCTTCATGTAAAAATGATTCATTCTGCCAGCCATCTGTTCTTCCAGTCTTGAAATGTTGTATCTGATCAGTAGAGCCCCTCCATTTATTTTTTTTTTTTTGAGTGAAAAAATGCTTGAGTGAGAAATGGCATTAAAGTTTTATGTTGCTGCCTTTGGCTCAATAAACAATAGTGAGGTACACAAAGGATTAATAGATCCTTCCTGCAGGGCCTCAGCTATTATGGAGAGGAATTTTGTCTGCTAAAATATGAGCCTTAAAGTACCTCTGCAGGCATAAATTATTTGGCTTTTCTTGAAGGATAGCCTGTCACCCTAAAGGCAATTTTTCTTTTTCATTTATAATGTGCTATAACTTTCATGGGATTGCTCCAGTGCACAACCCCATATGCAGCATGTTGCTTCCCTGGGTATTCTAACCCTGGTACCTTAACAATCAACCTGTGCTGCTGTGTAGGCAACTGAATGCTGGTATGGTGTGGAGCTGACCAACAGAGAAGAGCAATTTGCAACAAAACCAAAGATACCATGAGATGTTTGTGCCTTCTGCTTGGTCTCCAGGTGGGATTAGGGTCTTGCTGTTGAGTGTGGGAGCTTCAGGTTCTGCCTTCTGCAGAGTGATCTGGCAGAAGAAAGCTACTAGCCTCAATTAGGCAAAAGGACTGTAACCTGGATGCTGTGCCATGAATCTCCGAGGTGGCTCTACCTTTTTTTGTTTTCCTTTCTCCAATGATTGTAATTTCCTACCAAAGTTTACCCAGGATCTGTCAACTGAAATTGTCTGCAATTGCAGGTTAGTGTGCATTGAAATTTTCTTTTCCTGCTTCTAGGCATCATAAGATTAATACAAAAAAACTTCACTTCTGCTCTTTCTGATCCTCTGAGAATGGAATTGACTCTTGTGTATGTTCAGTTTAATCCCAGTTCAGTACCATTGATGTAGGAACACACTTGCAGAGCTGTGCTCTGATCAACCTAAGCAGCTTGGTGCTGGCTTGCTCCATAGGATTCTCTTTCATTGCAGTGTAAATTCCAAGTGCAAAAACATGCAGAAGGTTCAGTCAAATTAGATAAAATTAAATGAACCTCCAAATGGCATCTGTATCTGTAGTGTCATATCTTAACCAGATGTTGCCAAGCTGTTGCCTTATGAGGTTGCTATCTGTCCCTTCAGTATGCTGAAGAGATTTAGAGCTTGTTGATCAAACCAAATCCTGGAGGAAGAGCTACTGTGAAATTTCTTGTCCATCATTCTTCAGCTGGTTGTTTTTGTCAGGTTTTCATATGATCAATATTAGCACCTCCTCGTTGTTTTGGTCCATGGATTTGGAAGTTCTCTGAGGTATCAGTGTTGAAAATATTGGTTGCAGTTTCTGTAGACAGTTGTAGGCTGTCTTCTGTTCTTAGATTTGTAAAGATTTCATAGCTTTTACTGTCTTTTCTGCCTTTATCTTTTTTTGTGTTGATTCCTTCCCCATAAATATTAAAAGATTACTTGTGTGTACAGCTGAATCTGTGTGCTTAAGGTCAGCAGAGTTTGGAGAAGTTTCCTGTAGTAAACTAGAAAAGCGAAGGACAACTTCTTTGTGAAGGAAACAGTCACATTTGCCAAGCATTTGGCACAACAGGTTTTAGCAAGCCCATTGGAATGTTTCTCTCAGAGCCAGTACACTACAGAAACCAGAGCTTGGGACTGTGCATTGGACTCAAGTGCTGCACAAAAGATGCTTGTGAAGGATGCCAAGGGAAGAAAGGACCATCTGACAAAAGGCATCTGAAGCTTAACAACATGGTCAGGCTTGAGTGTTGTGGTGGTTCCACCCCTGCCAAGCTGACACAGATGAAATTGTCCCAAAGCTAATCCTGGGCAGAAAAGTGCAAGGTAATGAACTTCAAAATGAACCCTTTGAAACGTTCAGGACCGTTGATGGGTTCTAAAGGAAAAGCTACTATTTGAGTTTTGGGCTTCGTTATGAGTCCACTGAAAGGATCTGCTTAGTACTCAGCTCTGGGAAAGAATATCTAAAAAATGCACTTGATGATAACCTTTTAATGAGAAAGGAATTGAGAATCTACCAGGCAATTGCTGTTTCAGCAGAGGATGGAGAAAATATTTGCTTGAGTTTTTGTTTGTCCTTTTTCTTCATTTCAGAGATGGAAGAACAGGGGAGGCAGCTAGGGAGGAAAAGTTGGAAAGCAGTAAAAAAGCTGATCTTTTCTCTGGTCTTAATGGAAAACCTTCCATTGACTTCAGGGGATACATCATCAAGGTTGTTACTGGGGAACTGTGCTAAGCCTCTTAAATGGGGAAGATAAAGATAAAAAGAACCATGAGCTCATAAGAGATCAAAAGATATTACAAGTCAGACAAATCATATAGATCTTGTCACCTAGATGTACTGACTTCTGCTTTTGGCCAAGAACATGTACCATGCTGCTTTAATGAGGAGAGTGGCAAAAGTAGCATTTTTAAACATATCTCATGGAAAAGCTAAATTTACTTCCTGTTGAAATAAAAAAAAAAAAGTCTGAGAAGCTCATGTTTTCTCCTCTATGAACATTTTTCCTAACAACTAAAAGAGAATAAAGAAAATGGGTAGGAAAGAAGTATGTTGTTTCTCCCTCCTTCCCTCCCCTCCAAATGGAATAAATGAGATTAAGCCAATTCTTCTTGAAATTGGAGAACTAGAGAAAATCAAAAGGTGGTGGTGGTGGTGGTGTGGCTTTTTTTTGTGGTTGGTTTGTTGGCTTGTTTGTGGTTGGTTTTTTTTTTATTCTGTTTGTGGTTTTGGTTGGGTTTATTTGGTGAGCTTTTAAGGCAATCTCTAAGAGCACTACAAGAGGATGAAATAGCTTTGATATTACAACACAAGAGGCTGCAACAGGATTTGATTGAAGAAAGTACACTTCTAAAAGAGCCAATTTGTCCCCAAGTGAGTTGTTTCTGTAAGGATGATAGGGCAAAAATTAGTGTATAATCCTATCAAATATGTGCCAGCTGCTAACCATTGGGTTTAGGAAGCTACTTTCCTCACAGAGCCAGTATTATTTCCATTAAAAATTCTCAGGGAGGAAATGCATGTGAAGAAAGCAATGTTAAAATTTCCTTACAAAGATAGACAAGTGTGGCTTTAATGTTTTATCTGACATCCTTTTTGGGCAGGGTGGTAAGAAACGAGCCTGTGGGTTTATCTTCCTTGGGACACCTTCAGCTCTGCAGCCACCTCTGCTTTAATGATAGAATCCTTTGGGTATGAAGAGACCTTTCCAGGTCTTTTAGTCCAACCCCCCTGCAGGGATCAGGGCCAGCAGCAACTAGAGCAGGTTGTGCAGAGCCCCAGCCAACCTCACCTGGGATGGTTTTCTTCTCTGGCCAACCTGGATTCTCCCCCCCAACAGTTTTGAGAGATTTTCTTGTCCAAAGTGCTTATTAAAGAAGTAATAATCTTAATAGAGATGTGCAAATTAAGATTCCTCTGAAATATTTTAGTAACTTGCATCTTTTTTAGAATGTGTTGATATTACAAATATTGTAAGATCATTAATAATGTGAACCATTATAATGACTAAATACATGTGGTTTTCAGAGGTCACTTTCTGATCCAAATGGGTGCTGTATTTGCATTTTTCTCTTTCTTGGGAGTTCCCTCCCCAAAGCTTTAAGTAAAAGATGACTGTGTCTATCTTATGCTTTTCTACATGGCTATGGCTAGTGTCAGTCCTTCAGTACTACAGAAAGAGATTTAAACCACACAGGTATGACCCAGCCAAAAGAAAAACCTCAACTGGGGGAGAATGTGAATGTACAGTTTAAAACAAACTGCCTTAAAAAGAAATTTTATAGCAGATTACTATAACTTTCTCTAAATCTTTCCTGCTGGATTACATTTTCTGCTGGAATTTCCGCATCTTAGTGTGCACAGCCACAGCACACATCTGATCAGCAGGGTTCAGCATCCTGGAAGATGTTGCTTCCACACAGGGAATTGTTAGGGAAAAGGAATTAATCTTTCCAGTGTGTGTCTGGGGGTTACTTCTTTTAACTGTTCCCCTGCTCCATTTATATGTGACTAAATTTGTATTCATTTCTGATTTTTCTACTAAGATACTGATTCTTCACAGTGAGATTAATTCTTTTTCAAATTAGGTGGGTAATGTTAATAAAAGCATCTCTCCACAGACTCTTTATCCACCCAATACTTTTGCTTACCTAAACTTGCCAGAAAAAAACCCTCCATATGTTATTTCCATTGAATGCTTTATGAAAGAGAACTGTCTGTAAATCCTATCAGCTTTTCTCATCTTTGTACCTATATCTAGATCTCTTCCATCAAATCACAATTACAGGCTTGTGTTCTGAAACTCGTTTGCTGTGTCATTCAGTGAGGAAATGCTGCTTGTTCATTCCTTTGAGAGATGCAGTGATAAATATTTCTATATATGAGTGTCTGAGATGTATATTTGAGATTTTAGAATACTGTGTGTTACCCACTGTAGGGAGTAGTTGAACATACTCTGTGTATGATGCCATGAATAAAAAAATAGCATAGAGACTAACACAGATGAAGGCAAACACTACTTACTTTTAATAAATCATTGAAACTTCCAGTCCATAAATGAGTTCTGGGAAGGCAATGCCAGAACTTAAGAAGCAAAGATGACATGGGACTGTAGTTGGCTGGGGTTGTTAAAGCTGTTTCTTTAACCTTTATGGATATAGGACATCCACAGTGGGATTTACCAGCACAAATGTGGCTGCATGTTCTCTGTATAGGCTTTTCCTTAGTTGTACTTGATTTAACTCTGAACCAAACTGTGAGATGAGCACTAAGAAGGTATTTTTTAAAAGCTGGGGTTTTTTTAATCCCACTCTGCAGTCAGGGGAACTGTGTGATGTGTGTGATGGGAGGTGTCTGCAGCTACCTGATGTGGTGGGACCCTTTGCAGCAGCTGTGATTTGAAGGTCACTGCACTCATTCAGTGTCAGTGAGGCTAATGTGCGGACAATAGCCAGGTGTTACTAGCTCTGGATGTGTCACTGGCATCTCTCCCACAGTCAACTTCTGCTTCAGCTGTTGCTCAGGAAGAGAAATGATGTCACTAATCCTTCCAAGTCCTGTCCAATTTGCTTAAAATATTAATGAAGCTTGGGTACTACAATTGTATATTTAAGGTATGTGGTTTGGTAACTGCTTTTCTGTGTTACTAAGACATCCTGACTGAAATACTTTCCTTAACAGCTGAACCCTGATCTAACTCCATCATGTACAAACTGATGGGTCAGACTGCAGTTGTTGACTACCAAATGGATTTGTGGTGACTTTGATTCCTCAGGTTTTGGTTTTTGGGTTGGGTTTTGTTTTTTTTTTTTTGTTTGTTTTGTTTTGTTTTTGTTGTTTTGGGGTTTTTTTTGGTTTTTTTTTGTTTGTTTGTTTTTTGTTTTGGTTTGGTTTGGTTTGGTTTCTTTTTTGTGGTTTATTTTTTATTGTCTTAGAGTAGTACTTGAAGTTCATTTACAAGAAGAGAGCCCCATGAACAACCAACTGGAAACTTACTGGCCTTGCAAAGGCAGCCTGGTTTGGATTGTGAAAACACAGTGTGCTTTAACCTTGTTTCAATGACCTCTTAAAAAGAGCTTTATAATTACTTTTAAGCCTTATTTCCCAGGGTAAGCACACACACACTTCCTTCCTGTCCATCTTTATACTTCTCAGTCTTTAAGTTGGTCATCAGTGGTATTAAATGAATTTAGAAGAGTAGAGAGATCAAAGGTGCTAGTTAGTAATTGAGTTTTTTTAATGCAAATGAGTGGGACAGTCGTACAGGTAAATCCAGACTGAGAAAAACCTGGAGTGTTGCTGGAAGTAGAAGATATTAAGTTGAAGAGAATCTCTCCCAGACTCTGTCACTACTTGTGTTTCTGATAGGGGCAGCTCTGATCAAGCCTTGTGACTTCATCCCTCCCTTTGTATCCAGTGGCATCCTCCTGTTCACGGCCCCCTGGATGAGAGGAATGAAAGGTGACTTCTGGCTTCATGCTCTCCTCTGCTGGAATGAAGGAAGCCCAGCTGCTTTTAGACAGCAAGACTGAGGAGAGAACCAGATTACACACTGAGAATAATTAGAACAACATGGATTTAATAGCATTATTGCCAGGCATTATTCTAGTCACTGCACTGCAACTGCTCTGCTCCTGGTTTCCATAAATAACACCAGGTTCAGAGCAAGCAGGGAAAACAAATTCAGATTCAGCTACCTAAGTTATTGTTCATTTTCTTCACCTTTTCCTATTGTGTCTTCAATACAACCTTTTTCTTTGACCTAGATATTACTCATGTGCTCTTTGAACATAACAGAAATGTTGAGAATTTTCTTTTTTTTTTAATATGGCTTGAGCCATATTAAAATA
>JAOEGS010005223.1:0-16331 GCA_025447755.1 Corythornis vintsioides
TCTGGTATAACACATTTTATATATATATATATATAAAATGTATAAATATGTATATTAAAATTATATAAATATATAGTCCATGGGGATGGATATCAAATCACACCTGAAGTAGATGCCTTGGGTCAAATGAACTGTCCCCTTGAAGTACTCAGGGCAATTACTTCAGACATCTAATTTTTAGAATCCCACCCCCCTTTGCAAAAGATGAATTTTACCCCAGCTTCTCAGGGTCCTAATCCAATGCCTGACCAGTTGGATAATTCAGCTTCTCCTTGTGACATTTCTTTGATTTTATAGTTAGGAGAAGATGGTCAGGGCTTTACAACAGGGCAACAACTCAAGTTCCCTCGGATTGTTCCTTTAAGTATGAGCAAATTGGATCTATATTTTATCCAATTATATTCAGCTAGTGCTGTGGTATGGACAACCTGCACAGGCTACCAGAGTTCTAGATTGATAACTTTGCTAGACTGACAAAGAATATTTTTCACCCTCAGATAGACTAATTCAAACATGCTCCAGTAATTTGCTGGAGAAAGAGAGTTTTGCATGAAGGCACTGGTAGACTATACTTTATTAAACCATATTTAATAGTAGAAAAATCCAAGCTGTTGGTGCATGCCAGCTAATACACAGGATCATTTCCATTTGTGTTGAATCAGAGATTAGCCAGCAAAACTATTACAATCTCATTGATATCCCTATAATCAGCCTTTGGGACTAGTAATGTGTCTAAGGGACAAATGAATAATTAGAGTTTAAGGCACATATGCCTCCCTGCATTTCAGATTATAGTTTGAGTTATTCTGCTAAAGGGTACAGAATCAGACTGATTTTTGCCATCACAGCTAGAAGAAACTGATTATCATGAAGCAATAACACGGGGGGGGAAAGGAGGAATGGATGGCTTTGAGAATAGCTTTATGGGTCATTGACAGGAAAACTAAAGGCTCCGAGAGCAATGTGCTGATGGGTATTTTCCTATTTTCTTACTTAACAGCTATTGTATTGCTTTGTTTTTTTTTTTTAATTGCAAATTCAGTGTATTTTTCTACTCCTGCAGTCTACTCCAGTGTGTGTTAGACAAGGCAGAAGAGGTAAAGTGATAATGACTTTGAAGGCAGAATTTCAATTTAGAGGTAGCTCTTTTCCACTTTAATGACTTTTATAGAAAGTACAGACAATAGGATTTAATCACTCAGCACTGTTACCCAAATAGAAGTGATGGAACTTCTAAAGCAGTTCACTTCATAGAGTCAGGACAAGTATCTGTATGCAAGAGAAGACAGAAGGTGATGTAGTGCTGAAAAAAAGACAGAAGTCTTTTACTTTCCAGAGGTGAATTCATAAAGATCACCCTTCAGTAAACTGAGTAGTAAAGTGCTCTAACTCTGTCAGCTTTTCACATTTGTGCTGTGACTGACAGAAACTGATGAGATGTACTTAGTAATTAGAGATGCAATTTCAATTGGCCTTGGTTTACTAGCATTTGATGTTAAAGACCCTAAACACTGGCAAGGCCATGCCCTTCTGTGTGATGTCAGGAGTTTGAAGGCATTTAAATCACCCACTATTCACATGTCGCCTGGTCATATTTTATATGTTTTCTCCACCAGAGAAAAACACTTCAGAGGAACCTAGGGAGCACAGACAATAGTCCAGCCTCCCAGTGACTAGTTTAATTTCCTAAACCAGCTGTCCAGGCCTAGTCTGTTCACACACTGCATTTAGACTTCTGATTTTGATGGAGAAAGAAGGAAAAAAAAAAAAACCAAACAAAAAAACCCCACCAAAACAAAACAACAAAAAGAGAAATATTTGCTAACACTTTGAGTTGTGAACATCATCACTATTGTTTTATATTCAGTGCCTCTATATATTTTAAGAGGATTTTAAAAGGATAGTTGCTTCAGGAAAAGAGAGTTGAGTATAATCCCCATATTCAAATCTACATATTCCATCTATAATCATAGAAGGACCTGTCACACCTGCCCTTCTAACCACTACTGCTTCCTAACTCATAGCTATTGAAATGCACTTGTTTAAGTTGTCTATAATTACTTGCATTAAAGTGCAAATGTGAAAATTATTTATTACAGTGGTAGGCAATCATTTATAAAATCATTAAGTGGCAGCCACTTAATTTTTGTTAGCCAGAGATAGTCAAACTGTGTAATTTACTGGTAGCTGGTAGGGAGAAGAAAAAGGGGAAAAAGAGTTTGCACAAAAGATTGTTGCTGAGATTTCTTACTGGTGCTAACTGAAAGAAGATCAATCACTTCACAACCCAAAACCCCATCTGAAGTCAGTGTGATCCTCATATTTGCAGGCACTTCAGGCATTTGTCAATGAACACAGCAGATACCAACCAAGCAAGATAAAGGAGAAACTCCTGTACCTGGTGAAATAAATACACTGAAGAAATTGCCACCTAAAGGTAAGAAGGAATCAGTCTCCAATTTAGAAATCCCTACCTTCCCAACTGCTGAAAGGCAAGTCCTTTTCCAGTGTTCCCTCCCTGAGCAGGAATGTTGATCACAGTGGGAAAGAGGAGATTGAATTCTTAAGGCTGCTGAAAACTCTCATCAGATCCAGTAGGGCAGGTCTTCAAACACCATTTCCTCCTTTTTCTCTTAAAATTGTGGCTTTACAGATAGAATTCAATTCACATTTATTAAAATGCTCACAACAGATGAACAGAAAATAGTCTCACAATATTCTGTTGCAGCTGTTGGCTCAATGTCAGGTCAGCTATTCAACTACAAGGAATTAATCAATACAGCTCCAGCATTACAATGAAAATTGGGACCTGCTACAAATTTTCACTTACAGGATCCCAGTAAGATGGAACAAATCTAACTGAGGGTTAATCTTGAGCTTTTCATCTCTTCACTTTTTCATCCCTTTGAAATAAGAAACTATTAGCCTTTTTCAAGTTTAAGGCCAGACTCTCCTTTCCCAGGAATTAACCTCAATTTTTCTATCCTTTCATTTAACTTCAGAACATTCCAACTATTGTGTCATCATTTTTCTTCTTCCTCTTCTACATGCACTTGATAGTCTATTACTTCATGGCTGAAAGACATTAGTGAAGCAATGTGATTGTTTAATGAAGTCTACAGATTATCCCCTTGAGAAGGATAATTTCTGCAGCTGAACCATTTTAGTGATAGTTGTGACAGAGAACATGGACGTGTTGTGATAAGAATATGAATATTAGGAAAAACTCCTTCCCTTAAAGGGTTGTCCCTGGTGGAGTTCCCATCCCTGAAAGTATTTAAAAGCAGTGTAGATGTGTTTCTGAGACACATGGTTTTAGAGGTGGATTCAGCAGTGTTGGGTTACTGGTTAGACTTGATGAATTCGAAGGTTTTTTTCCAACCTAAATAACTCCATTATTCTAATAGGAATAAGTTTCAATCATCTGAAATAAAGCAGTACTAGTTACTTGAGAAAACTATGTCATAACATCAAACCTTGCCTGATTTAAGCCAGCATTAGGGTGAAGGCACCAGTTTCCCTCATGTCATCCAGAAGCTTATTTCCTTCTTTCATCTTAATCCATTACATGTACAGTTTGCATGCCCTCAGGACTCAAATTCTGCTAGCTCTTTCTATAGCAAAGGCAGGAAAATTCTAATCCACAGTTTAAAGGATTTTTTTCAAAGCCTTTTCCAGGGGAGGATACCATTCATACAAAAATGCTGAACTCAGGGAGTAAAGAGAAAACTCAACCTATGTTCAGCTGTCTATCAAAAACAAAAGAAAGGGGATAATTTTCAGGTACTGATCTTCTCTGGAAGCTGTGCTGGCAAAAGGCTTGTGCTTCTGCATAGTGAGGGGAAACAAGAACACTGCCAGCTACCCACTGACAGCTCCTCTGCAGGGAATGGTCCTGCAGCCTGGGAAGGAGCACACAATTGTATGGGTAGCATTTGTATTCTCTGCTGCTGGTGTTTATGGCTCTCCCTCCACAGCACATGGTGTCAGTCATTCAGAAACAGTTTCACCAGAGAAAAATCATACACATGTTTAGGAATATATTCACTTCAAGTTGTGTTTTCTAATGAGGGTGAAAGCATTAGAGAAAACATTTGCCTTCTTGCAGAGATGAAAATGACAGGTCACATTTACACTTCAGTTCCTCTTCCCTCTACCCCATTCATATTTTAATACTAATTTACAGCAATAAAGAAGCATATAATAAACCACTCTATGATGCATGCTAGCTTCCATGCATTAAATTCTGGTTTTTTATTCAGAGATTTATTAGCAGAAAGCATAACATGCTCTTTGCTTCTGTGAGAAGAGCTGCTTGCTTCAAGCAAAACTTTAAACCTTCTTCTCCCAGGAAATAAATGGCTCATCTACCTGATTGTTTTGCTAGGCTGGGTTTTCTGCCTCACATTCCCTTGAATAATTAATTGCATAAAGTAACCTGCTTGCATGTTCACTTCTCTAATGTGCATTTTTCAGTTCCTGCTACAAAGGATCGTTTCACTGAATGATGCAAGAGAATTACAGTGAGGGAATGCCACATAATAAAAGAATTAGGGCAAACAAAAACATTAAAAAAAACAAACCCTGACATTTATACTAGTTCAAATTCTCTCACCTTCTAAGCCTTTAGTATTTATTTCTCTGAGTTTTGCAGTGCAGGTTGTCCCCTGAGATTAAATTTTGCACAAGATGAAGGGAAAAGCCATCAGGGCACTGGATTTTTTTTTACCTTTCAGAGGGTTTTGTTTATTCATCTTGCCACATGGTCCTCCAGTCTGTCTCTCCCCTTCGGCATGAATTTCCTCCTTAACTCCTCTGCCCAAACCAAACAAAAACCCACCCACTGATATGACTGGAGGCACTAAGTGTTCAAGTGGATTCAGGTAAGGTCTTAATCCTCTCATAGACAGTGGATAAAATTACTTTCAATTCCCTAATCTAGCAGGCAGAGTCAAAGCTGCCACTATTAGCAGGTCTTGTGAGCAAGCAGGGGTATCATGGTTTAGGGAGCTACTCCATCAAGGATGGGTCAATTTTTCACTTAAGGGTTTGTACTCCCTGAACTATAATTTAAACTTTGATATTGCTTTGTAGATGCCTGCTGTTAGATGTCAATCTGCAAAGCAAATTCTGATCTGTGCCTCAGTTCCAATTAACACTCTGAACATATATTATTGTCACTTAGTGCCCTTACCCTGTTTCAGTGCAGTGAATAGCAGCAACACTAGTTATGATTACAGTGATTGTATTCTCTTCTGAAGGTGTTAAGTAAAAACCAAAGCTATGTAATGTTGCATTTTCAGTTAGTTTTTTCCCCCTCCATACAACAGAAAAGATTTTGCCAAAATAAGTTTTTGAAAGATGTCCAGTAAGAGAAATGAAAAACTCCAAACCTGCAATAAAAACATTTCATGCTCCTTCTATTGCTGAAAAGTATCAATATTTAAAAAATCAAGTACACAAAATCATATAAAATTACTAGGATGACACCTGTGACTACAATGGGACACTGCACAGACTGATGTTGGAATATCAAATCACTTATCTGAATGGTAATCTAAGTAGCCACGTTATCAGCTGATAGCATACATGCTGCCATCATTAAATCAGTGTGAAACAGGTAATCAACACAGGAGGGTACAAAATCCTTATGGACCAACAATAAATGAATTATTCTTTTGTCCATGTTGGAGCAGAAGCGTTATAACATGTGAAGGAAAGACTGTTTTCTACTAGAGAAATTATTTTTTTCAGACACACAGAAAATATGATGCAGTCTAAAATCCGCAGTTTAGAGATACAGTGACAGTTGAAATAATTTTGCTTTACCATAGGATTCTAGATGAAATAAGGATTCCAGGCAGACAGTGGCCTACTATTAATGAATAACTCATTTTGACAGTATTTGCTGATGTATGGGTTTAAATGCACCATGCCAACCCATCACTGTGCACAATCAATGGGTTAGCAGGACAAACAACCCTCCTTCAGTAATTTACAACACTGCATGTTTTGATTCTGGATTCCCTAGCTGCTAATGTGTTTCTCACAGTGGGGTAGAATGGATGTTCTCAGTTTGCTGAACTGTAAAATGAAATAGATTATGAAATGTGTATGAAAAATTAGAGGTATCAGAATTTGGATTTTTGTGTGCACTGCAGAATCTTATTACATTTTAGTAGACTTAATACATTATGATTATATCTAAATACTAAGGATAAAGATTTTTTCTAAATGCTGCAGAATTCTGAAGTGTTTAAACACAACACTTTCCTTAAAAAGAGCCACTAACAAACCCCCAGAAATTCTTTTTAAAGTACTGGTTTAAAAAAAAAAATCAATACATTTTGCAGCACTTTGGGCTATAATAAAGTATTATGGTAGGAGACAAGGAGGTGGGGCAGGAAAGATCCCTTAATGCCCCTCTCTCTCCCAGTAAATGTTTCAATTCCTTTCAAATCTTTCAACAGCATATACACCCTCCATAATTCCATTTCCAGAAGTAACATTTCTGTTGAAGAGTTTTAAAAAAAAATAACTATTTCCATAAGACTTCATCCTCTACGTAGATCTATAATTTTATTGTCAAAGTAGCTGTAGAGTACAAGTGTATCGAGAATAAAATGCATGGTTAAAGTTATTTCCTTAGGCTGTTCAAAAGCAGTAAATGGAGTAGGTGCCTCAGCTATTCCTACCAGGTAAGGAAGGACACATGATCAATTTATTTTATCTTACCCTTATTTTACACAGATCAATATCTTCCTCAAATGTTGGTTTTGGTTGTGGTCAGAATTTCCTCAGTGTCACAGATCAGTTTATCTACATCACCATCAAAAGCTTAGTGTCCCCATAAATTAAGTCTTCTAGACACATTTTTAGTCTTCTCTCAAGAAAGATGAAATTGATGGGAAGTGACAGCAAAGGAGATTTCATCTTAGCAATGCTAAAAATCAGCAAATTTTTCTGAGTCTACCAGCCTGAGTGATTTTTATTTATTATTTTCTGGTATCTCCAGTCTCTTCTTTTGATATTTAAGACAATTCCCTTTGCTGTGTTGGTGGATCTGACCAACATGCAAACAGTGACTCATAAAAGGAAAAAAAATGTCCAGGAAGGCTGGACAAGGAGCTCAAGACACAGAAGCAGCTGTCCCCAGGTACTGCAAGATGAACTGGCAAAGAAAACAACCAGCCTGGCTGAAAAGGGAGCTTTTGCTGGAACTTAGGAAAAAGAGGAGAGTTTAATTCCTTTGGAAGAAGGGATAGGTTACTCAAGAAGAGTACAGGGATTTAGTTAGGTCATGTAGAGAGAATATTAGGAAGGCAAAAGCCCAGCTAGAACTCAGTCTGGCCACTGCTGTACAGGATAATGAAAGTGTTTTTACAAATAAATTAATAACAAAAAGACCAGTGAGATCTTCTGTCACCAGGTGATCCATCTAATAGATGGAGGGAAAAAAAAATAAATCCAAACTGTGGATGTTGTCTACCACAGAATCCACCACAGAATTCAGCTGGAGAAGCTGGCATCTCATGGCTTAGACAGGTGTACTCTTCACCGAGATGAAAACTGGCTTGAAACCAAGCCCCAAGAGTTGTGTTAAATGAAGTTAAATCCAGTTGGTGACTGGTCACAAGTACTGTTTCCCAGGGCTCAGTTTTGGGGCTGGTCCTGTTTAGCAACTTTATTGGTGATTTGGATGAGGGGATTAAGTGCAACCTCAGTTAAGTCTGCAGATGTCACAAGGTTTAGTAAGTGCCAATCTCTGCATTTTGGTCACTACAGCCCCGTGCATTGCTGTGGGTTTGGGCATGAGTGGCTAGGAAGCTGCCTAGCAGAAAATGACCTGGGGGTGCAGGTCATCACAGGCTGAATACGATCCAAGAGTGTGTCCAGGTGGCCAAGAAGGCCAACAGCATCCTGGCCTGGAAGTTGTACCAGGGGAAGTTCAGATTGAGTATTAGGAAGAATTTATTTTCTGGAAGAGCAGTTAAGCATTGGAACAGGCTGCCCAGGGAAGTGGTGCAGTCACCATCCCTGGTGGTGATCAAAAACTGTGTAAATGAGGCACTTGGGGACATGGTCTAGTGCTCATTGAGGTACTGGGTAGAAAGTTGGACTTGATGACCTTGGAGGTCTTTTCCAACCTTAACAATTTTGAATCTATTCTATGATTCTAAGAATAATCACCTAGCTTTTGATTAAAAGTTTGCATAGTTGAAAGATGTCCTTAACAAAGGGAGGAGTTGCTGAGGGAATCTAAATGGAGAGAGCTGGCTGAACTTCATTTTATATGAAAGCTTCAGCCTGCTAAGCATGCTGACTTTAAAAGATACTTCCTAAGAATAATTTGAGGAAAAAATCCCCAATAGCGGCCTGTAGATTTCGGTAGATTAAGAAGTTTAAAATGTGTGCCATGGAGTTGCAGGAATTCCCAGTGTGGCATGCAGACAAGCCAATGAATTACTGCAGTGTTGAGATTACAGAGTGGGCACTTGTGAAATGCTAACCCCTGTCACATTCATTTATATAAAAAAAACCCTCAACCAGTGTGCTTCATTTTGATAATCACATCTGAAATGTCACCGTGTGGGCAACTGCCCTGTAATACATCACTTGGCTGTTTAGTCAGAAAGTGCTAAAAAGGGCACAAGAAAATAATAGATGATATGCTTCATTTTGAACACTTCCTTAGGAAGGAAAAAAGGAGCTGTAAGGCCTTCCAAGCCATCTGTTATCTGTCCATGTCAGATTACTAGATGAGAGACAGTTTACTTTTTAATACCAGGAGAAATTTATAGGAATTCACAAAGTCCTGTTCAAAGCATATGGTGTAATATCCATAAAGCACCTGTTTTAATGCTCAGCATTCATTACTTTGTGGATTTAATAGTTTGTCCATTATTAGTCTTTTTAGTCACAAGTTAATCATCAGATGTGTTATTAGTATCTGTTTAAGTTGAAACATCTCAATTGTGAATGAAAATGACATTTTACTTAACAAGTAAGTTAAATTTGAATATTTTAGGTTTTTAGATAATATTTTATAATACAATTTTCTTCAAGTGGCATACAATTCATACTGAAAAGGGAAAATACTGTTTTTAACATGTAAATGATACAGCTATGTTATATATTCAGCAGTGAACATTCAGCTTATCTAATCCATTAATGAAAGCACATTACTGCATACTTGCAGCCAGAGTAAATGCACATTTAGAAACTATAAAACTTGAATTTAAGAAATACCATTGAGTTAAAATTTGCATAACTAACTGTCAGATGTTTGTAATTAATAGATTATTTGTAGAATTTTCTTTCATTCCATTTCTATTCACAGACCTATTGCTTTTATGACTGACCTGAAGGGGGAGGGTGAAAAGAGGATGGAGCCTCTAAAATATTATTAATTCATTGACTAGGGAGTCGAGAAAACTAACTTGGGTTTTTTAGACTGTAGATAGCTACTCTGTTGAAATTACTTCCATATTTACAAAGTTGTCTTGTACCAATGTATGATCTATTCAAACCCTCCTCTTCTTCAAACATCTTCCTGCTCCTCATCTGCAATTATTTTATCAAGCGATTTTCTGACAGAACCCACTAGAGAACTTGCCCTTTGTCAGTAAATCCCCTCCACGTTGTCTCACGTAAGGTTTTGTGTTTTCTCCACCTGTAGACTCAGTCCAGAAATCTTAGTCTTTCCTTGTAAAATCTCCAAGTATTTTATGCTTACACATGCACTTAGAAATCATAAAAGCTTAAAAAAAGTGTCAGTCGAAAAGAACCTCTGGAGGACCTCCAGTCCAACTCCTCATTCAAATGAGGGTGATTGCAGAGGGCCACAAATAGAGAGGGTTTAAGAGGTGGTCATTTGTATAAAGAACCTCTCACATGCTAGGAGAGCCTGTTTGCAACACCATGAATTTCAGGTTCTGAATCTCTCCAGCTGGTTATCACTCTTCTGGTAAAGCTGTGGTGACATCTGTAACAACTTCTGCTAGGGGACAAACCACTGCATCAGCAGTTGCACAGATGAATCCACAGATGAATGAACTCTCCTTTTCCATTCACAGAACATCCCCCTATATGTGAGCATGGACAGGAGCTGAGTAAGCAGGCACCCATTTTCAGAATATCTAAGGAAAAAAATCCCAGTTTGACATCATCAGGCAAACTTTGTCTTTATTTTGTATTCTGGAAGAAAATTCTATATCCAGTTTACCCTTTGCATTTGACTGAAACTTAAAAGAAAATTTTGCACACAAACCAGGAAGAAATTGTTAGAGCTGAATAAAACAGGTGGAGAGGTACACAGTAGGTGGTTACAATACCACAATAATGTCTCTAAACCATTATGTTCCTAAATGAGAATGCTCACCAGCTATGCTTAGAAAAGAATAATAAACAAAATCATTTTGTCCTGTTAGCAAGGAAAAAGACAGCCATTCTAACACCTTGAGCAATTTTGAAGGAGCAGTACAGAACAGTTAGCAGTCCATTTTCAGCATCATAGCTGGTGGTTTCCATTACTTACACTGTTATTGTTCTCAATAGATGTATAACTGGTTGTCTAATTGGTTAGGCAATGTCTTGAAGAATTACTTATTAAGAAGAAAATATGCCAATAATAATAGTATGCTCAGAAAAAGTGAAAATATTTCTAAAAAAGCAATTACATAACTGTCTCCAAATTGCCATCATTAGTTATTCCCATCAGAAAGCTGTTTCTTTTATGAAAATGCTCTGAAAAGAAAAAGTGGTTGCATCTCAAATTACTGTCTATTAAATGACAGCAGAATGCCTGGTGGAAGAGAGAAGAGAGCTTAGGACTGGAAGGACCTGCATTTGGATTTCTCTTGCACTGCAGGTCTCCACTGGTGTCTCCCAGCCAACAGGCCCCTCTGCAGCATTTTGGAAATATACTGAAGTAGCTCAAAGATGATAAAATATATTGCTATACACTGACAATTCATACCTAGTATCATAGCCAAGAAGTGACAGATTGGAATACCTTGGTAACAAGGTTATGCTGCTTCTAACACCTGAACAGGCTCAGGTATATTCCCCACAAAAAGACATAGCTACTCTGTGCCTGTAGTCTATATATATATAAAAAAAATTTTTCTTTAGATGAATGATTCTGCAAGAACAACCAAAATAGAACTCTAAGGTATTTAGCAAGTAATAGTGGGGACAAACACATGCAGACTAAACCTTCATTTTTAAGAGGAGCTATTTATGAAAACTACTGGTAACTGATTTCTAAAAAATAAATAAAAAAAAAATCCTTATTTAATACAAGCAACAGGAACTCAACAATACAACCCTTACATAAAGCTGCATCATTTGTGGTTAAAGAAGAGAATGCATTTTGTGGAAAGAAACTAGATTCTTCTGATAACCTTTCAAACAGTGAGTGCCAAGAGACCAAAACTCCAACCATGTTCTTTTACATACTCCATCTATGGAAGATGTAATATTGAACAGAAAATTTACCTATTTGAAGACAGTTGATGCTACATGAGATTTCTGATTCAGCACATTGATACAACATAACACAGCAAATTAAGTTGTAATTGCAGTTCAGTCACAGAACTAGGGTGGTTCTTGTTACCCATGGCTGGAATATTCTCTCCATCACAATGCTGGGCTTCCCTAATCACTGTGAAGGAATATACAAATTGAAATCGCCTCAAGTCCAGTGCTCTTCAAAATTATTTTGTTAGTTGTCCAGTTCTTATGCTTTATAATCAGTTACTGAGTAGCCTGTCCCTTCACAGGAGTAATTTGACTGGTCAGTCTACTCCTTTTTATGAAGAACTGACTTTTACAAGGGTCAGGTAAGGGAACAGAGAGCATCTGTGTATGTGCAATCCAGCATCTCTTTATCACTTCAGGTTGATGTGGCAACAAAGCCATGTACCATATTCATATGCAGTGTAGCTCACATTAGTGAGCTAAACATGTTTGTCCCTCACAGATGAGACAAGGGCATATAAAGATTTGAAGCCCTGCAGAATTAAGTTCTTTGAGAACAGAAAAGAACTGCAGGTTTTTCTTGACAGCCACTCTGCTTTCGCAAATTTTTTTTTCCAAGTGTTTTTAATATTGTACAGACAGATCATTTTAGCAAGGGAACATTTTAGTCTAGCTCTTTGAAGATATGAGAAATTCAGAAACTTATGAAATATTCTACTGAGAGGCAGGCCAGCCATCTACTTTCTGAAGTGTTACTACATTTTGTACTCAAATATTTTTCCCGTAGTATAATTTTACAGATTAAATCTGTATTTCAAATTCACCATCAGGATACCTTCTGCTGAGTTTGCCATACACTGATTTACTTCAAGATATTACACTGATTTACTTCAAGATATTACTTTTTACAATGTTCAAAATAAAGTGGCTTAGTCCTAATTAATCTGGCCAGCAATAAGGGACTGGATTTGGTAAATCTGTGCAGCAGACATGTGACTGTCAACTTCAATTTTAAATGAAACAGCACTTTCTACTGCACTGAGATGTGAAGAACAGTGCAGTGTGTTCAAAAATATGGCAGTAATCATGTAGTGAGCAAGTAGTATAATAATTCTCTCTGCTAAGACTATGAGCTGCTATTTAGTATCTCATCTGATAAATACATCTCAAGGTAATACGTTAATGAGTTGAGTCTTCAGACACTCAAACAATTATCTAACACACTCTGGGTTGTTCCCACTACAAATTTTGTTCAAGCTATTCTTACTTTTTGCTTCCAGTGGTAGAAAGAGGATGACATGCCAGGTTTGCTGTGAGAGTACATTTACTCCAAAACCTCATGTAAGTGGATAAAGCATGAAATATATAAATATTTGAAAATAATACACAGATGCACTGAACTGTAGAGCTTTGTTTGTCTGAGGGGGAAGTTGGCCTTTTTTTTGGGGGGGGAGGGTTTTAGGTTTTTTGTTGGTTTTTTTTGGGGTGGGGTTTGTTGGTTGGGTTTTTTTTGTTTGTTGTTTTCTTTTTTTTGTGGGGTGTTACTTTTGTTTTGTTTTTCAAAATCCCAGATCTAGCAATAAATGCCTCACAATAAACTGAGCAACCCTGACATCCTTCTAGTCTATGCTGGTAGTATCAGCAGTAGGCAAGATTCACATTCACAAGATTTTAAATAGATGCAAGCAAACAATAAAGCCTGATTTAGGACAGATGTGTAACATGACATGAGAAAAATGAAGGTTCCCACATCAGTAGCTGTTCCACACAGCCAAAAAGTCAGCGTACAAGTGGAAATCCAACAGTGAGACATTATCCTGAATTGCATCTTTATGATGAGCCCCCCTAGGGGTCACAGTAGTCTCACTTTAATTGAGTAAGAAAATTACTAAACTATATATAATAAGCCAACTTTTAGCAGAGGCAACAAAAGCTTTTGTCTTGGCTTTCATGTGAATTAGAGCAGGCCCTCGGTGAATATTTCTATGTTTATTTCCTCTGCAGGTTTTATATGAAAATCTCTGCTTTCCAAAAGGTAAAAATATTAATCTTTCAGGGGTATTAAAATTCAAAGCAAACACTGAATTCACATTTACACAGTTAGGAACATACATAACTAATCTGAAGCATTCTCCTGCTGACACTCCTATGCTGGGAGATTCTATAATGTACTGAAGTGTGTATTTTTGTACTCTAATTGTTAACACAGGTGGGTATCACTGACATCCATCTTCAACCCTCCCTTTCCTTTGCCTTTGGCTCATTTGAAGCCTAAGTAAAGGCAGCAAAGAAATCTTCAGGAAAAAGTAATTGGGATTCTTTTTAAATATTTAATCTATATGTGATGCACATTTTGGAAGAAGATGAGAATTCATGAGCAGAGTCTTGCTAACTGGATTGCTCCAATAGAAGAGTGAGCTAATTTAGAGTTTAGCACTCCTAATTCTTTTTAAATTTCCAGGAGATTAGGACAATGTTATAGGTCTGTTAATTACAACACTTCATATCTGACTGTAAAATTGCTTAGCCTCAATCACTTCTCACCCTGTAAGATTATTCAGCAGAGCTTGGTATCAAACAAATCTGCACTTTGGAAAAATCCAGCTATCCGTTTTGGTGTCAAAACAGGAACTGTTGTTTTGGTGTCAAAACTCTGCCAATACTATTGCCAACTGGCATGTTGACCAGAGGCAGATTTGACAAGAATCATCACTCAGTTATCTCACTGAAAATCCCTTAAATTCTGAGGTTTTGATTACACTGTGATGTGTTCTCTCAGACTGAGGGAGAGATTCATAATAGATTGACAGGATGGTACTCCAGAAATCTTGCTGTTCATCTGCCTGCAAAGCAGAATCAGCTATACCTGCAGTGCTTCATAACAGATATTTTTCTAACCTGCTCTCAAAGGTTGGTGGTAAAAATATGTATTTTTTTAGTAGTTCATTACAGAATCACAGAACGTGAGGGGCTGGAAGGCACCTAGAAGATCATCTAGTCCAATCCCCCTGCCAGAGCAGGGGCACCTAGACCAAGTCACCCAGGAACAGATCCAGGGGGGTCTGGAATGTCTCCAGAGCAGGAGACTCCACAACCTCCCTGGGCAGCCCCTGCCAGGCTCTTCCTTGGGTTTCCCCTCAACCTCTTGTGCTCCAACTTTCTCCCATTGCCTCTTGCCCTGCATTAGCCCTTCATTTTTAGTGGTGGTTCTCCCCACATTTGCCTACTATGATTTTTCCCACCCACCAAGTTAGTTCACTGCTTTGCAATCAACACCTGGTAAAGGAGAAAAACATTCTTCTTCTAGATGGCAACATACAGTAGATACTATACATATTGCACCCCATCTTTAGAGCATAGAAACATCTACATGACCAGATTGCATTAGACCAAACAGCCAACTGACATATTTTCTTTCCAAGAGCACTCAGTGACACGTGAGCTAGAAAAATCCTGTAAAACCAAGAGAAAGAGACCTGCCTTGTACTATTCCCTAAAAATTCAGCACAATCCAGAGCTTCCTGACATTACTTTCAAGTTTTTAAACCTGCTCCTGCTTTTGGCTTGCATAACAACCTTTAAAAGATCTACAGTTTAGTCACTCATTACATGAAACAAGTTGAATAATCATCCCATAAGCAACTCTTCTGTACTATTGAAGACTCCATAGTCTCCATCACCTTTTAATTACAGCAATTTCAGGTCACTCTGTTTTTCCTCATAGTTAATGGTTTCCAGACCCCTATTCTTCCCCCAGACTCCAGTATTCTGTGCCCTACTTGAAACACAACTCCCCAGAACAGAACACTGTCACACAGCATTGACTTCCCAGTTCACTAGCTGTTCCCCTTCTCAGACTTTATCAAATAAAACCTTACATCTTTCTGTAATGAAACAATTTCAGACTATCTTAAAAGTGGCAAAATTCATCTGAATTTGTGTTCTTTCTTTCAATATACCTGCAGCCATGAAACTCTAATGACTATAGGTTATGATCTATCTTCTAAAAAATTGACTAAAGTATTGACTATATCAAGTCCAAGAACTCAAAGAAGCTTCTCTTAATATATTCTTCTGTTTTGATAATAAATCTCTGGTAACTACTCTCCATATGTTTTCCAAGACAGTTCTGTATCCATCTTGGCATATTTCAGATTATATTTAAGGTATGGATCCCTGGGCTACTTATGAGAATGTCAGGTGAAAAGATTTATTAAATTGTTATCATTACTTAAAGGTAAAAACTGCTGCTAATGTAACTGCAGTTCCAGACACTCTCCTTTGTCTACAGCACCCATTAATGGGTTGTGAAAGGAAACTAGATCCATTGATCTAAACTTGTAACAATTATTCATTTCCTTGTTTTGTTAGTGATATTAATTGTTTTGTCTTGTTTTGTTTTTGGTTTTTTTTTTTTAGATTTTGGTATTGTTTGTTTTTGAGAAATAACCTGAATCTGATCCATCTGCAGCTCCCAAGATTTCCTTCCCTCCTCTTCTTCTTTTAAAAATCAATGGCAAATTGTCCCTTTACCAGTCCTCTGGTACCTCCTCTATTCTGGAAACTGCTTCAGGGATCATTGTCACCTCTTGAGTACCTAGAGTGAAGTGTACTGGGCACAGATGTTAAAAAGCCTCTAAATTACAGTTAGAAAGTGTTCATGTAGTCTGTGCTGAGGGCTTGTGTGTTCTCACCGGCTGGCTATGCATAATAGCAAAAAAAAAAAAAAAAAATAAGAGATATGTTAAGGATTTTTTCCCTAAACACAGAATATGAGGGGCTGGAAGGGAGCTAGAAGATCATCTAGTCCAACCCCCCTGCCAGAGCAGGGGCACCTAGACCAAGTCACC